>JAKTQE010000001.1:263632-419029 GCA_030579315.1 Kluyveromyces siamensis
GCCAGCTCTGAATCACCTACAACTGCAACCACAGCTACTGTCAACTCTAAATCACCTACAACTGCAACCACAGCTACTGTCAACTCTAAATCACCTACAACTGCAACCACAGCTACTGTCAACTCTAAATCACCTACAACTGCAACCACAGCTACTGTCAACTCTAAATCACCTACAACTGCAACCACTGCCACTGCCAACTCTGAATCACCTACAACTTCAACTGTGGATAAAGCCAGCTCTGAATCACCTACAACTGCAACCACAGCTACTGTCAACTCTAAATCACCTACAACTGCAACCACAGCTACTGTCAACTCTAAATCACCTACAACTGCAACCACAGCTACTGTCAACTCTAAATCACCTACAACTGCAACCACTGCCACTGCCAACTCTGAATCACCTACAACTTCAACTGTGGATAAAGCCAGCTCTGAATCACCTACAACTGCAACCACAGCTACTGTCAACTCTAAATCACCTACAACTGCAACCACAGCTACTGTCAACTCTAAATCACCTACAACTGCAACCACAGCTACTGTCAACTCTAAATCACCTACAACTGCAACCACTGCCACTGCCAACTCTGAATCACCTACAACTTCAACTGTGGATAAAGCCAGCTCTGAATCACCTACAACTGCAACCACAGCTACTGTCAACTCTAAATCACCTACAACTGCAACCACTGCCACTGCCAACTCTGAATCACCTACAACTTCAACTGTGGATAAAGCCAGCTCTGAATCACCCACAACTGCAACCACGGCTACCGTCAACTCTGAATCGCCTACAATATCAAGTGTGGGCACCGTAAACCCTGGGTTTTCCTCGAGTTCCTCGGCTGGTCTGGTCTTAACTAGAGCAGGTTTGGATTCGTCGACTCTCATTTCACAAAATAGTCAAAAAAATGTCGACCACAGCTCAACAACTATCTCCATAACCAGATCCATATCAACCGACGATTCAAGCTCTGGTGCTAAAACCTTAGCTTCCCTTTCCAGCCAGGCACCTATAATGTTCTCTACAGTTCACACTTCTGAGCAACAATTATTTTCCCAGACACCTGGATACTCTCTGAGCTCTACAAACAATGGGGTACTACCTTCCCTACCTACCTCAGTTGTATCTCCTTCGACTATCTTTGTTTCTTCTGATGCATCTCGCGTCGTTGCTGAAACTAAAACATCCCAATTCAAGAGCGTCACAACGTTGAAGACTTCTAAAACATCAATTTCAACAAACTGGCTACCGACATATCTGGTACTGGAAACTGAAACTTCAGGTGCATCTAGCTCATTTAGTATAGATCTTGGTGCCACATCCACTTTGCCAGTGGTGATTACCCCACCAACGGATGTCACAGTACCAGATGGTTATGTTCTGGTGACTGTAGGTTTTAAGAAACCACTGAATTACCCTTTCTTGATAGAACATCCTATATCATCAGCCCAGATCTTTAATTTTTTACCACCGCTGCTTACTTATCCCTTTCAAGACGCCAGTACTGTAGGTTCAATCCATCGTCGTCGTTCGTTGAATGACGACTTTTCTGATTTTAGTATCACTGAAAAATCTATTTCCTACAGTGATGTGGCAGTTAGAGATATAGTGCCATTAGTTCAGTCAAACAGAACATACATTGCATCTTTGGCTCAGGTTGCATTCCCCAATGAGTCCGTATCGACTTTGCAGGAACTGATTATTAATACTAATTCAATGTTGTACTACAACCCTGAGCCATACCTGATTGAGTTTGCTGCCCAAATTGATCCTTCTATTCCACTAACTGGTGTCCTCACTGATGGTTCATCGTCTTCTGATGGAAGTAGCAGTGGTGGAACTTCATCCGGAGGGGGTAGCGATAGTGGCGGTAGTGACTCGAATGGTCAGGATTCAAATGGAAATGATTCGGAAGATGGTTACAATTCCCTTGGGTCGTTTGATCGTGGTGTCACTACGGGGTTTGAAGGAAATTCTAGTGTCATTCGTTTTATATGCATGATGTCTGTTTTCTGCTTCTTTCTAATATTCTGGCTGATCGTTTTCTTGTATGGATTGAAAAGGCTGTATAACCTCAAATCGTTTGAGAAAAGAATAAAGTTGAAAGAAAAAGACTGGTCGAAGCTTCCTGTGTTCTACAACCATAATTTCTGTGATGGCAACAGTGACTTTTCTAATTATATGCCTCAAAGTGGCTCGAGCGCTACAAATCCTCTATCTGAAGGGCAATATCTAGAGAAGAATGAGTTCCCGGACAACGATTTGATCATAACCGGTAACAACACAGTTTATAGCGTAAGCCAAGGGATTACATATACGGTTGATGATGAAGGGAACTTTTACTATGCTGGTATGGGTAAAACTATAGGCGAGGCTCAAATATCCCCCCATGATAGTGCTACTCTGAACCAGCCTGCCAACATTTCTAATGTAGATGAAAACATTTACGATGAGGAGTATGATGATTTTACTTACGACGATGATCGACTTGACATTGATGGAATTGAAGTTGATGAGGAGGGAAATATTGCATTACCAGAATCTGATATCCATGACGGTTCATTGGGGAATACAATAATGGCATCTGAAGATCTCATAAAAAATACCGGAGCTGTTGGCGCAAACTTCTCTTCGAATCTGGCGGTGCAGTCAATGGCCCCGAATTCTGTCAATTCATTGATTGTCCCTGAAGCTGTCGAAGGCAGCCTTTCCGAGAAGTTATTGATGACAAACGACTCTAACGGGTTGTCTCATCTCTATGGACAAGGTGAAAACTTTGACGATTACTTATATGATGGTGATCCTGAGGGGACATCATCAATTTTTGGACCTGATGCCTCTCTTTCAATGGGCAATCGTTCGTCATCAGATGTTTCTTTCTTAGTGATGGACGATGATCTGGTAATCGAAGACGACGATGAAGACGTAAGTGAAGTCAACATTGGTGAGTATGATGCGTTTGATGAAGAAATGTACAGACATTTTTCCCGTTCAGATATTCTATCGGCCTTCAATCCAAACTTGGGAGCCAACACCCAGAGCCAAGCCACATCGACAGCTGGGAGAGACGCCGTCTCTGATGAAAATTCTTTATCCGTAGCACCCTTCTCTGGTTTACATGGCGTACCTTCTGCTGTAGCATCTTCCAGCAGTGTTATAGGTAAAAATGAATTTTTTGAAGCTCCCCTAAGCAGACAGGAAACGCATTCGTCCCCGTTCAGCTATGAAAATGTAGATACTTCTGGAGGAAGCCTTGAAAGTCCTGAACATCCTCTCTTAAATTCTCAATTACGAGCACCTGGCTCAATCGGACGCAAATCGAAAAGACAATCCAGAATGACGTCGAAGGAAATAGCCATGGAACTGGGAATAACAGAAGTAGAGCTGCAAAAAATCGAAAGAAACCCTTCAGGCTCCTGAAAAGTCCTGGTTTTGAACTTATCCCCATGCATATCGTCCACTAACCTATGAAATATGAGGAACATCGTTCTGTTCCTCGAAAACTAACCCAGCGCTGCTAGTACCAGCTTGATACCCATTTAAACAAAATGTCTTTTATTGAAGCATTTTTTTTAAATCCTATATACTGTTCTCTAATGCATTACCTTAATAATTATTTTTTTAGTTATACCTGACATACTTAATAAAGCTTTAATGAGCGCAAGAATGCTATAATATCTTCAAATGTCTCATCCGGTAGGTAATCTCTTCAGCAAACTTGTGCGTATTTTCATATCTCTCTTTTTGTTTCTTTTTTTACCTGCTACTTTGGTGCACTTGACGACCAAAATTTGTCGTTAAAATGAAGGTTACCGGCTTTTATATAATGAGCCAGTGAGAGGACATCAACATCGTGGAAGCCGGAAAAGGGAACCCTGTAATATTCATTATTATATGCAAAATAGCGTTATTTAGTTCCGATGGAGGATGTCGAGGGAATGGTAATTATAGACAAAAGATCAAAGAAACAAACATTCAAAAGAGGATATAAGGCATGTTTAAATTGTAGAACAAGAAAAGTGAAATGTGATTTAGGGCCATTCGATAATCCTCATGACCCACCATGTGTTCGATGTAAACGAGAAAGGAGAGAATGTGTATTTCCAGAGACAAAGCGAGGAGGTGCTAGGGTTGCAAAACAAAGCCTAACGAGCATTAAAGAAGAGAATGCTGCCAAATCTATGGCACAAGTCATCACTAGCGTAATACAGGGCCGTACCTCGAAATTTGAGCTAGAGAGAAACTCTAGTGAAACTGGAAACTCTGAGGATGAGGAAATTTCGATAACTGCAGACCCGCCAACTTTACAAAGTGCTCTTTATTTTCTTGCTAAAGCTGCAGGCTCAGTTGCAAAAGAAGATTTACGGGACAGGGTGGATGCAGTTACCAAATATAATGAGGTAGAACGAGCAGAAACGATGGTGAAAAGAGCTGTTGGGATACCAGATCTGATTGGGAAACATGCATGCGGGGAAAGTGGTCATGCGAGTATGGAACCGCCAGGATCAAACGTCACTTCCTTCGTAGAACCTAGTAGAGAAAAACCGGGCACGATACCGCTTATCGAAAAGTTGAGCAGTATTAGGCCTAAGCCATCGCTAAAGCTTGCAAATATAGAATACATTGGCGAAAACAAAATGTTGACAGAAACTGAAGCACGGAAGAGAATTGATGCTTTTTTTTTGACGATGCATCCATATTCACCTTACATCCCCCTTCAGTTGCAAGATCCTGATGAACTGGCAAGATATCCTTTATTGTTATGTACAATTTTAACAGCTTCAGCTAGGTATCATACTTTACATGATCTGGGGTTGTGTGATACTGTCAATGACAAACATATAGAATTGCACGAAAGGTTATGGGTGTATTGTCAAAGGCTGATATCCCAGACTATATGGGCAGAGGCTAGTACTAGATCAATTGGGACCATACTTGCTTTTTTGTTATTTACGGAATGGAATCCTAGGGCTATTCATTGGCGGTGGTCAGATTACGCGAACAATCCAGGGGCAACTGACGGAACTAAGGGCGAGAATTCAAATAAGCAAGGCAATGATTCAATGGCTGGCCTTGCTGCTATGCGCAGGAGTGACCGAATGTCGTGGATGTTGACTGGTAATGCAGTACGACTTGCACAGGATTTGAATGTTATTGAGTTCAGCTCAAAACTGTTTGTTGTTACACATATTTGCGAAATGCATACAGCCATGAATCTCAATAAAAGGAGTTCTTTGTCAGAATCCTTATCTGAAGTCACACTAAATGGCTTTGATGATGATGATGTTGATAATGAACAATTCTTTTTGGAAAGAATATTAGAAAATGATAGAACAAAGGAGAGATGGGCAAAATTCTTGGAACGATTTGGCTCTAAGAACCATGAGCTCGGTTTAGCAGATATTGAGAGAGAGTTTTTAAATGACGAATATTTGTTATATTATTATGACACCGATACAACAGGCTCCCAGGTGGATCCAGGTTTCAGGTTAAAGTTTTCAAAACTTCAACGGGCAAAAATTGAAATTTTGAAAATTGTAACTTTAGGATACGAGAACGTTTATAGTGGGAAACTTAGCTCTAATGATAGGCATCAACGTCTTTCTATGCTATCTGTTTTATCACCATTGATTGAAGGTTGGTACAACACATACAAATCTTTGCTGCAGCCTTGCCAAGGTGCTCATGTTACCTTGAACATGAGCACCGACAAAAACCTAGTCTTTGAGGTGACAAATAAAATGGATCATGAATCTTTAATCTGCGATTATTATTACTGCCAATTGTATATATATTCACTTGCATTGCAATGGGATAATGAAGACCAGTCGGCCTCAAAGCTGCGTCTTAATGAAATAACTAAAAGTGCTCGTTATGTGGAATTGGCGTACAACGCTGCCAAGGAGATTTTGAATAGTGCACAAAGAGTTCATAAACTAAAACTTCTAAAATATATGCCCGTCAGATGGATAATGCGAATTGTTAGATCAATAGTCTTTATGATTAAGTGTTACTTAACGCTGACAGGGCATGGTATAATGCAAAATCCGGAGGCTAATACAATCTTAACAATGAGCGTCTTACCAACTGACGAAATTATTCAAACTATCCAAAGAACCGCCATCATTTTGAGAGAGGCAACGCCTGATGAGCTGCACCTTTGTAGCAGATATTCCACTATTCTCATGTATCTTTGTACGGAGATGAAGCTTCGAAGCAAACCGAATATGCAACCTCCAATTCCTCGAAGCATATCCAATGATCTTCTCCGCAAAAGTAATGAGAATTCAATGCCCAATGGTTTGGAGAATTCGAGAGGCTCTATATCTGGCAACAACAGTTTTAGCGGCTCTTCCTCTGAAGACTTACCTTCACTTCAAGCAAAGAATCCATCCAAAGAAGATCAGTTTGCCTCCGGCGGATCTATCCCGAATAATCCACATCCAAACACCCAACCCCAAGGAATCGATCCCGTACAGTCCTCTTCATCCACCTCGATTTCCGAAAATGTGCCATATTCTACAAATCAAAACCCAAATATATCCGAAGCTGTGAACAACACTAATACAAATCCTAATACAACAGGCTATTTACCACCACAAATTGTCGATTGGTTTAATGATAATAATGAAATTGGCTTAGACTTTGTAGGACCTTGGACGGAAATGGTAGAAAGACAATTTGTCAATAATGTTACTGATTCCACATCGGAAAATTTTTTTGAGGATTTCCAATATTAAGCCAGTACTGTTCATCGAATTTCTTTCCTCAGTGATAATTTCTATATACATTATCTGCCAGCAATAGTTATAAAGCTAGAAGTCTAGTATAAATTTCGCAGTGCCGTGTTTCATTTTTCAAGTAAACCGGAAGTTGCTAATTCGCAATTCCCTATCTAACATCGTATGAAAATCTCATGGCTATGTCCTAGTTACTTAATGTTATTCTTGAGGGTGGCATTGTTGTATTTTAGTATCAGAATAATTCGGAGTTCTTGAGGTTTCTCCATTTTAAAATTGACTGTAAATAAACCAGGCACATTCTTTTCTCGAAAAAAAAAGGCTCGGATCTTCAATCTATAACAATTAATATCGTGAAGCATTTTAGCCTGAATTATTGCTACGATGAAAAAGTCAAGAGACGAACTATTCTACTACATGAACTAGGTTTTTATTTCAAATTATTATTTCCTTGCAGATTAGTTATTCAGGGCAAAAGAAGAAATTTATGTGGACATTGAAAATAGTCGAACGGATGAAGTTATGTATAGGAAGGATTTGAGCGAAGACTACGAGAACGACTTTAACGGGCTATGGTCCTGGTATTTAAATAATTTGAGAAGGGGACAATTTGAGGAATTGGTAGGGAATACTCTAAAAAATGCCCTGTTGCATATGTTCTTAAAAGATCGGCTGAGGAATAGTGCCCAATTGAATAAAAGGATGTTGCTTGTATCGATCCCAGAGGAATTGGATAATGACTTGGAAATCCTAGAAGAGTCTGTAGTTGAACATTTGCAGTTACGGGGAGTCGAATGTGAATACATTGAGGTTATCAAATTGACCGGGGAAAGAGTTTACAACCATGAGAGTCACTATTTGCTGGAAGATAAGGAGACGAACTTTAACGATTCGACGTTTTTGGAAATGAAAAGAGATATGAGTATAAACACTGGAATTAAAGATGTAGCATGGGATCAAAGTGGTACAAATGATAAATATTTTATAGAGGAGAGGGATGAGAATGGAGAAAATTATAGCGTTCTGACCGGAGAGAGCTTTGATGAGGACGATGGAGATTGGCTATCTTTTAACTGCAAAAATGACGGCAGCTCCACGAAAGAGGTTAACAACGTGGTAGGGCTGGAACACATGTATGAAAGTCCTATCTCGTCGATCGTAGATTCTGCACGGTCGCACGAGGATCTTGAATCATATGTAGGGGAAGTTTTGGTTCAAACTGTTACAAGAGGATCTGATACTGATCCTTTAGAAGAATACGAAACCCATGACAGTGATGATGATTTTGAGAACGATGTGCAAAGTTCCTATTGCTCAAGCTCCACTAGATTGACTAATTTGAGCAGTCCATCTTTTCCTTCTAGCATGATTGTAGACAATGGTTCTCATAAGTTTAGAATGATCTTGCAATCTATTTTGATATCTAATAGAGAAACAAACCAGCTCTTTACTGCCATAAGACAGCGTGTAAGTGAAGGAACAGGCTCGCGTGTTACAGATGATTGGTTACTTTATGATCCGAGCTTCTGCATGGATAATCTGCAAATGCTATCTTTGGAAGAAATTATGGATTTTGGTAGGTTTTTTCCCAAAATTCTGTTTTTCAGCGTAATCATTGAAGAGAAAAAGAGTGTGGTCCAAAGTGGTAGCTTAGAGGATTCTAACAACACATTTCAATCAAGCGTTGATCTTTCAGATGAAAGTGTCAGTTCAGTGGGCTCGGTAAAAGATTTTGATGGTCATTTAGATAAATCGATCAGCATAAATAGTCCTAAAATTGCAAATTTCCCAACTGGTGAAAGCCGCTACTTTTCCAAATCTTTAACGAAGGCTAAGACCATTGGTTCATGGAGATTTAAAGTGTGGGGGGATGAAGGTAGTTTGAAGTCAACCAAAAGGTTAGGTACAGATTCAGAAAGTGTGACTTTCATGAGCAGGATAAAATCGCAACCACTACCTACTTTGTTGCCATCTTTTAGTGGCATCGAAAACGAGAAAACAAAATTAAAAAACAAATTGGGTAGAATGAGGGCTAACAAGTATAGTAGAAAAGGTGCTGGTAACCTCAACAACTGTATCATTGCATAATATAAGTTTCTTCAGGTTCTTGTATAAAGGATATCCACCCCATTAAGTAAAATGATTACATGTATTATTCTATGGTTTATATTTCTTACAATTTTGACTGATATTGGATAATTAGTCAGGTAAATCACAAAAAATGTTCGCAATTACCTTAGTATAGCATAGTAGGTATAATTGCTAAAATAGAATTTGAAAACTTACTATTAGAAATTTTAAATATCAGAATTAAAGAAATCGTAACGGTCCAATCCAAGTGTTTTCTACAAAACTAAGGGACTGGCAAATTGCTGATTAAACTATATTTGCAAAAACATTTACAAGAGGGCATTTCATCATAGTTAAATGAAATGATTGGATTTGATCCTGTCGTAGAAGACTGAATATCTGAAAAAAAAAAAAAATTAAAAAAAAAACAAAAAGGAACCTGCCATCATGATATTCTTTGATTGATCTTGCAGCTGAGATAAAGGGGGCAGCTTTACTGTTTGAAATCATTTTCACATCTTTAAGAATTATTTTTTATCTTTTTGCTCTGTTTTTTTTTTTACTGCATATGTTTCAACAATGCGTTTTGAACATCTTCCGCGTTAACTACTACACCCTTCTCCGAACATTTCGCCTTGGTACGCAATTCCAGACATAAACCATCTATGTCTAAATCAGAATAACGTGGATGGGCGGTGATACGATCCCATACCTCAGAACATTTTAACAGTTTACCATCATTTGATGGTATTATATCTTGTACCAAGTCATCCGGATCCAGATCTTTTACGGTCTTATAGTCCTTATAGGTTATTACACCAGTTGGACTGCAGCCGATACTAGGGTCTGATTGTTTATCCATATTGACCTGTGAATGAGAATGTTGCTCATGGCCAAGAGGAAAGGAGGGTTCTTCATTAATTAAGGCTTGAATTGGATCTAAATCCTCCGCATTCCTGGATTCTCCCTCCTCGTCAAGTATTTTCATCAAAGGATCATCAGAATCTGGGAAAGCGATGTTTTGATCAATGAATGAAGAATCCGGGTTCTGAATGTTTCGGCAGACAAAATTTGAAGTCGGAAACTCCATATTCCAATTAACAGAGTCCTGAGGCTTTGACCCATTATCGTTATCAAATGTAGTTCCGTTAAAGTCGATGTCAAAGAGCTGATCATTTCTGAAGCCTAGCTGTCCAAAACTTGGTTGATTCCAAGAGTGGGAAGTAGAAGAAGTTGCTATGCTATCACGAGGTTTCAGCAGTTCCGCACGCTCCGTAGTATCTGGTGACTCCTGTTTCAAATTCAGGAGATCCGAGGACGAAGGATTAGATATTGGGCTTGCCTTGGGAACTGGATTTGTACGAGTTCCACAGGCCATACTTAACTTGGAACAAAAATTAGAAACCGATTCATCAAACTGAGAGTCGAAATCAAATTCAGATGTTACATTGGAATTTGATTGGTAAAGGTTTAGATTATTCCCCGGGGTAGCACTAAATCCTGCTGCATCTAATTTACCGTCCCAATCTGTACCCGTTGAAGTTTTACATGTTGAAGTGTCCATTGTAGAATTTGATGGTGAAGCAGACGGCGAAGATGGTGAAGGAATTTTTGAGGGATCCGGCTTCCAAGGAAATTCAAATTGGAAGTTTGTATTTGGTAACGCGTTTGTCACGGAATTCGTCGTTTCCGAATTTTTATCGGAATTCGCGGTCTTCCTCTGTTTCGACAAATAATCTAATAGTAAAGAATCTCTCTTCTTCGAAAAGTCGGGATTGTAACGTTTTAATTCGGATAGCAAGTTCGTCACCTGACTTCGAAGAAACTTGGTTTCCAATTCTGACTGCTGGTTCGCCATTTCTAAACTCTCCACCTTGTCTTCCAACTCTTTCATCTTACGCTCTCTACGTTCCCTAAACGCCCTCTGCGCCGCTCGATTCTGTGCTGTTCTTTTATCCTTCGCTTCTGTCTCCAGGGGTTTTCTACCAGGTTTCCTCTCCCTCCTTTTGGCCATTGGAATCTCCTCCTCCTCTTCTATAGCAACCTTTTTGGACTCTAATGGTCTCTTCGTCTGAAGATTAGCACTCATTTTCCTTCTGAGTTCGTATCCAGTAAGTCAATATCGACACGCGCAATGACTAAAGTGCCCTGAGCCAACTATCCTGATATATTATTTATTTCCAAAAATGACACTTGCTCTTCACAGAAGCTTCGAATGACGGCTCTTTTTTTTTCCTATATGACTCTTCCTGAACCGATAAACTCCTTTTTATCTCACGTAGATTGCTTGACCAATCAATGAACCAGTCTCCTCAATAACCTCACGAATAATATCTGTTTCGATATTTTGCTAGAGCTATTGTGTTCAGTGGCAAATAAATGTGCTTCTCTTTGCAGTAGGTGTGAATTGGTACCTCTTGGAACAGTAACCCAAATTGATGGGAGATTACTAATTTCACGGATATTAAACGGGTCACCCTTGTAATTCCGGGTAATCTGATGAGGCGGGGAGCTCTAAAAAAGAAACCACTCTACGAAAGAATTTAATAGAAGCCAGAGGAAACGGAGAGTGGGAAATTTTTGCACGTGAGCACATGCTTCAAGTTACTCTATCAGAATGGGTGAAGAGGCATATTTATAGGCACGTGATTCTGTTTTCTTCGATTAATTTCTTACATAAATCCATCGCATATGCATGGCATATGCATGGCAGCATATGACTGAACAAACAACAAGTACAAAGATAACCGAATGTTACTGTGAGGGTTTTAAGAGCGCGTAAGCCCGGTTCCCCATTGGTTTTACTTCGAGAGGTATGAAGCACTCGTCTTTTAGATCATACGAAGGACAACTGTCTATTGAATTGGTTTTATATTATTTTTTGTAGTAAGGCCATAGCAAGCGTAGTCATTACATAAGCTGCAAGTGAGAAGCGCCATTACTTATCTAAGTTTCAGCTATCAGCAGTTTTCTTTTTTCTTAGTTTTTTATTCGAGAATAGCTACCGATGCCTTCCATCAATTTGGCATTATACTGGCACGCGCCTTGTATGGCATCGATGGGTGGGAAATTACAAAAAGTCTTGAACGGTGCATTTCTGCCGTTTGAGATGGTCATATGGCAATTCAAAAGCTATGGCAATTATTTTGGTCACGTGAATGGTAAATAATCCAGTTTTCTTACGAGTACTTAAATAGATAAGTCAAATGTTAAGTGATGGAAAAACTGTGTATCCTATTGCGGTGTTGTTACGCCATGGTCCGCTGGCGAATAGGCCAAGGATTAGGTGGTTTTTGTTTCCTCTCAGAATAATACATCTTAAAAAAAAAAATTTCACGACAACACACATCAAGCGCAGTGTAACTAAGCCTTTTAGTGTTGATGAATTATTGTCCCGTGTAGTGCCAATCTTACATTCAATCTTACTTATTCATTGCACTATCGTTCTCTTGTCGTTTAGTGAGAAATTTTGATAACCGAAAATGTCGTTTAGAAATTTCGTTCCGCAAAACGCGAGAACCCGGCAAAGTTTTTCATTTCGCCATTTAAGAAGACATAGGAATAGAAAATAAGTTGAAACGTAGCTAATACGTTATTTATCAAGATAAGGAAAGTTGCATACAGAAATGAGCGAATCAGGTGAAATCAGTGTCGAAACACAAGAGTTAAGAAGACGCCAAGCAGAGTTTGCTAAGGAATTGCACGGTGAAAACGTCGAGAAGACAGGTTTTTCCGCATTAGTTTCAAAGGACAGAAGTGCCCAACATGAAGCAGTTTCCAAGTACCTGAAGCATTGGGATGGTAAGACAGATGCTGATGCAGAACAAAGACGTTTGGAAGATTACAATGAATCCACTCACTCTTATTACAACGTTGTGACGGACTTCTACGAGTATGGATGGGGATCTTCCTTCCACTTCTCTAGATTCTTCAAGGGAGAAACCTTTGTCGCCAGTGTTGCCAGACACGAACACTACTTGGCTTACAAGGCAGGAATCAAAGAAGGTGATTTGGTGCTTGATGTCGGATGCGGTGTCGGTGGTCCAGCACGTACAATTGCACGTTTCACTGGGTGTAACATTATTGGTTTGAACAACAACGACTATCAGATCAAAAAGGCAAACTACTACGCCAAGAGGGAAAAATTAGACAAGCAATTGAGTTTTGTCAAGGGTGACTTCATGAACATGGAATTTGAACCAAACACTTTCGACAAAGTCTACGCAATTGAGGCTACTTGCCATGCCCCAACTTTCAAAGGTGTATATTCGGAAATTTTTAAAGTGTTGAAACCAGGTGGTACCTTCGCTGTCTATGAATGGGTTATGACTGACAATTATGACGAAAATAACGAAGAACACAGAAAGATCGCTTACGAAATTGAGTTAGGTGATGGTATTCCAAAAATGTATCACATCGATGTTGCCAAAAAAGCCCTACTGGATTCGGGCTTTGAAGTCCTTGAAGCACGTGATCTTGCAGACAACGACGACGCTGTTCCGTGGTACGCTCCATTGAGTGGTGAATGGCGTTACGTTAATTCTATCGCAGATCTTGCCACTTTCTTCCGTACCTCCTACATCGGTAGAACAATTACTACCAGTTTCGTTACCCTGTTAGAAAAATTACGTATCGCTCCCCAAGGCTCTGTGAAAGTCACTGAAGCATTGGAAAACGCTGCTGTCGGTCTAGTAGCTGGTGGTGAGAAAAAGCTCTTCACTCCAATGATGCTCTTCGTAGCTAAGAAACCTTTAGAAACTGCCTCTAAATAGTTTGTTCATATTCTTATCAAAAAATACACATCCCTATATCGGACTGATCCTTCTGGTGTGCAATCCACTGCATATTCATATACAGCCCTTTCTTGTGCTTTCATAGAATCCTTAGTATTTTTTTTTATTTTGGTTTGATTAGCAACTTCATGCCATGTGAAATTGAACTCCGCGTTCCGGAAACAAGGCACCTCCATGTGTGCCAATCATTTTTGGTAATAAAACTGTCGACACGTGAACCGTTTAACCATGTTGTAACGGTAACCCTTTAATAAAATTATCCCGAGGCTAAACGTTTCTGTTATTTTGAAGAAACATATAAAAATTTATGCACGTTTTTGGACACATGTTGGATGGCGCTGTGCGACGCGCTAGAAAATAGCGTAGACAGAAATGAAATGACACTTTCTGCGTAAAAAAAATTTCTGGGCACGTTGTTGCTACCTCGAGGAATAGACATAAAGGAATTATATATTAAAAAAGATAACAAGCCATGTGAATTCTGTTCTTGAACATATCCGTTACTCTCCTTGAAATTTATTCCAACAGTTCTCTAAGAGAGGAGATAGACGGTTGAAGCGTAGCAAAACTCAGAGAGAATCTGCATTCAAGGGCGCTCTAGCAATCAGAACACAGTATATTTTTGCAGAAGCTCGTTATTTTAGAAAACGACATTGCAAGAACGTTCGCCAGCAGTATTAACAATAATTGGTCTTAGTTTACAGCAGATAAAAATTGGAGATGGGAGATAGAAGGCACGTTGAGCACCCTTACACTAGAGACTTGCCTAGAATTTCAGGGGGGTACTTAAGCTCCCTAATGTCTCAGGTAAATAGAGAAATCACGTGGAATAAGGTGTACGCAGAGAGCGAAGGTGTCAGCGAGATTGAGAATGTCGAGAGCGGCGCTAGCATGGATGCAGGTGATGAAGTTAAGTACGTAGATGATGAAAAACGGAAAAAGAAACAGTCTATGATGAAGATTTACTGGCCCATCATCACTACGGGTTCTGGATTGTTCAGCGATGGATACATCAATAATTCTATCGGGACAGTTTCTACATGTTTGTCGAAAATTTATGGAACGCAATATTCAGAGTCTGCGGCCATTCAAAATGTGTCATCGATTGCCTTTGCAGGTACTGTTGCTGGAATGCTTTCGTTTGGTTACATATCTGACCATTATTCAAGAAAACTTGGTATGCTGTTGGGTAATATTATCTTAATTTTGTTTTCCATCCTTTGTTCAGGAGCTTGGGGTGTCGGTACAACTAGCACCAACGCGGGGGGTTTATTTGCTGCCATTAGTGCATATCGTTTCTTCTTAGGTATTGGTATTGGCTCAGAGTATCCTTCCGGGTCAACTGCAGCTGCCGAGGCATCTGCCTTGTTACCGCCTAAAAAGAGGAATAGATGGTTCGTTTGGTTTACTAATTTCATGATAGATTTTGGGTTTGTTGTATCTGCTATTGTACCATTGGTTTTAGTTAAAATTTTTGGCGAGAGTAATTTGCAATGGGTTTGGAGATTAACGCTAGGTTTTGGTGCTATCCCCCCAATTGCCCTTTTCTTTCTTCGTTTAAAGTACAACGAGAGTAAAAGCTTTACAACTTCAAAGTTTAACAAAACTATTCCATATTTGACTGTTTTGAAGTTTTACTGGTTTAGGACAATAATTGTGTCCATTATTTGGTTCTTGTACGATTTCTCAAGTTACGCTTTTGGTATATATTCATCTTTCATTTTAACTGCCTTGCTAACAAATAACAATGGTTCTGACGCTAGCTTGGTTGTATCTTTCGGTTGGAATGTCCTATTCAACGTTTTCTACCTACCAGGATCCTTCTTAGGTGCATATGCAGCTGATTACTTTGGCCCTAGACTTACTTTATGTGTTGGCTTATTCATTCAAGCCATGATAGGTCTTGGTATGACATGTGGATTTTCTCATTTAGAAAAGAATATCGCCGGTTTCACAGTCGTTTTTGGCCTTTTCACAACCATGGGTGAATTTGCCGTTGGTGACAACGTTGGTTTAATTGCCTCTAAGAGTTATGCTACTCCAGTTAGGGGTACTTTATATTCACTTTCCGCTTCTATTGGTAAAGTTGGTGCATTTGTAGGCACCTATGCTTTCACGAAAATCATCGCAAATGCTGGAGGAAGTGATACAACAAACGGATTGAGGGCTCCATTTTGGGTTGCAACCGCGTTGTGTTTGTTCAGTTGTGTGATAGGATTTTTCTTTCTTCCTAGATTGGATCCTCAAGCTATTGTTGAAGAAGATCGGAAATTTTTGGAATACTTGGAAAGTACCGGTTATGACCTAGCTTCATTGGGTACTCAAGCTAAGGATACCAAAGATTACGACGTCGAATATTCAGAGGAACTCACCAAATCAAATTCAGGTGAAAAGTATTTGTGATGTTAAGATTACATTTCTTGTGCTTTCTTTGGGTGTTTATTCTTCTTGGGCTATCTGTTATTTTAGTACTAATGGAAATCGGTTCCACTTCAAAATTAATTTGGGTGATAAATAATTTGTTTCTCGTTCATTTACTTTTTTGATTGACATAAAATTCAATAGTTATTTGTCTCTTCTTACACTTATTATTTTGTAAAAGTTCCTGATATGTAGCTTAATCACCTATCCCTTGAGCATTGAGCAGAAATCTCTGTTCCAAATCAACTTGTTCTTTCTTTAGTTTTGAAGTGGTGCTTATATTTGCTTAATTTAATATTCACACGTAAATAATATTAATTATTAGCTATTCTTTTCATGTTTATATTTTCAGAACCCAGTATTTACTGTAAAATAAATAAAAACCCATTAAACATTCAAACATTCAAAAATTCAGATACGCTATCATAAACGGTGAGCTTTGCAGATATTGTGCATATGTCAATCGAAAATGTTAAAGTTGTGGTCCGTCTGAGACCACATAGAGATGAGTCTAAGTTCATCATTAAAACAAACAAAGCAATGGTGACAAAACAAGCCAACGGAAATAAGACATTCTCCTTCGATCACATATTTGATGAGCAGACTTCACAAACCGCAATTCACAGTCAACTTTGTTCCGATTATCTTTTGCACACTTTGGAAGGTTACAATACATGTATCTTTGCCTACGGACAGACGGGTTCTGGTAAAACTTTTACGATGCGTGGAAACGAAGAATTTCCCGGCATAATACCCCTTCTTTGTCAGGATCTCTTTGACGCTTTGGCTTTGGACTCAATATGCAAATCTACCGTAAAAGTATCCTACTTTGAGATATATAATGAGAAACTAATCGATCTTCTAGGAGACACACAACCAAGGGTGCGAGAAAACACGGATAAAACAACCTTTATTCAAGGTATAACGGAATTTGAGGCCCAAAATGTGGATGAAGTGGTAAAGTATCTGAAAATTGGTGATACTAGAAGGTCGGTCGCTGCAACAAAAATGAATATAGAGTCCAGCAGATCTCACGCCATCTTCAATATTGAGATTTTGCAGGAAGAACAGGATGGCTTTAAAAGAAAAAGTAATCTAAAATTGGTGGATCTAGCAGGTAGCGAAAGGGCTGAGGCAACACTTGGTCAGGAAGATCGGATGAAAGAAGGTTCTAAGATAAATAAATCTTTGAGCACTCTGGGGAGATGTATCTTACAATTGGCGAAAAACCAGGGCTCAAAAAACAGTGGTCTCATTCCTTATAGAGAGTCTCTTCTTACTTGGGTGCTGAAAGAAAACTTAGGAGGCAATTCGAAAACCTGCATGATTGCATGTATTTCGCCGATTGACCTTGATGAGTCAATATCAACTTTAAGATATGCAACAACGGCAAAACATATCAAGTTGAGTGCTAAAATGAATGTTGAAGAAGAATCTTCTGTCGGAAAGGAAGAACTGCATAGTCTCAAAAATGAAATAAAAATATTACAAGAAGAATTGAAGAAACAATCCGAGCAGCTCAGTGATTATCGCGAGCTTGACGAGCGAGTAGAGTACATCAGAAAATTGAACGAATATTTAGAGCTGCAATTCCGAAATGAAACAACAAAATCAAGATCGCTATATGAAAATTGGAAGTTTTCTAAACTTGAACTAGATATGCTTCATAGGCAAGTATTGAGTGTGATGGGATTTTTGTCCATTAGTCGAAAAGACGACAAGCTTGGAACAAAAATTGACCTTCTATCAAAAGAGCTACTCCAGTTTACTTCTGAATTAGATGAAGATATTATAAGCTTAAAATTGGAATAGAATATCAGAATTCCTGATCAGCATGGAATAATGCTCACATATCTATTCTTCATTATGAAGATGTAAATATTAATTTATCTTTAAAAATATATTTGTTTTAAAAAGCTCAGGGTATGGCACTATGCAGTTTTGAATACAAGGAACGCCAATTGCCCTACGTAAAAGTATAAGAAGAAACCCTTTTCGTGAGTAACATAAGAACCAAAGTTCTTGCCCACAATTACATGCCATGTCTCACCATGTGAAACATCTAGTTCCTTCTTTATGTAGGAGGCCATCTCCCTTTCTAATTGGTAATTGGCAACGGCATTTATGGATAAATCAAAGATTTCATCCCTCAATTCGTCAGACTTTGCATTGTTAGTAAAATAAACTCAACATGTACCCCTTATTTCACAATAGAATAGAATATTAATCAACATACTATATCAGATGCTTTCAAAATTGCTGGTTAGATACACCGGGATAGTAGAACTCTTACTACCGTGGCGCATATATGTTATAGTTAGTTCATGATCAATTCAAAGGATAGAATCTTCCACTTTTTTCTTACATACGCTTCGACATGATTATATTTAGAATTCTAGGAAACCCGACTTGGAATGCGTACTAGCTTATCTCTTCCACAATTGCAATTATCGATTGCACATAACATCATATTCACTAAATAAGCTCCCTCCATTATTCCATTTTTTATGCGTATCATTTTATCAGAAGGAAAAAAAATATGAGTTCAATAGAGTCCGTAATTTGAACCAAGAAACAAACCCCCCCCCCCCCATAACAAAACAGGTCCTTTCCATAAGTGAACTTTTGCCCTAAATTATTATAACCTCTGCGTAAGCGTATAATGGATCTTTTTAATGGATCAGATGAGGAAGATAATAACCCTTTCGCAGGAACAACACATTTATATGCTTCAGGGATAGCGGCCGTAACTGAAGGTCAAGATGACTATGATTTTGCTGAGCAGTTGGATAACGACGCTAGCAATCAACCTTCAAATATTTCTTACGTTATAGAAGAGGGTGTAGAGGGCACTGAGGGCACTGAAGATGGTTCTTTTGATGAGGGCGATGAGATGTTGGGCGATATTATGTTTACCAGCAAATACGTAGCTGTTCTTGGGGAAGAAAACAACACTGGTGAGAGTACAATAGCGATAGTCGATGCGGGCCAGTACCGTGATTCTTATGGAAAGTTTGCAATTGGATATAAGATTCAGTTTGACAAAAAGATTGTGACACGGAGATATTCCGAGTTTGATTCATTGAGGCAATCTCTTTGTAGATTATTGCCCACCATAATAGTACCACCGATACCCTCCAAACATCCTATCATAAAATATTTGTTCAACCCGCTTTACGCAGAGAAAGACATAAAGATAATTGAAAAAAGGCAGCGAATGCTAACATGCTTTTTGAATAATTGCTACACAATCGATGATATTAGAAACCATGTCGTTTTCCGCAAATTTTTGAACCCAGATTACGTTTGGAGGGATGTGTTAAATTCGGCGCCAATTTCTATTCTACCAGCTAATAATCTTTTAGCTCCTCCTTTGGCACCGACGAAGCCAAGTCCATTACATTTATTATTACCCACTCCCACGCAATTGACTATGAGCCGACAAGAACATCTACTTATAGCAGGTGATGAAACTGAGCTAAAATTTAAAAAGACTGAATCATTTTTAAAGGACTATCAAAAACTTTTGCATCCCTTGTATAAGATATTGAAGCAAACTAGGTCTCATGTACAGTCCCATTCATCCAAACTATCTGAAATAGGTGCATATTTTAATGCATTTAGTCTTGAGAATAACGTTTTTCAAATTTCTGATGCTCTGAAACAACTGAAGCTCTTGTCAAATGGGATAGAAAAAGTGGGTCAGGCAGTTGATGTTAACTATGTAAGTACGGAATATCTGAGTGAAGGCATAACCAAGATATTTGAGGAGCGTATCAATGAAATGATACAGTTTATCAAAGAATCCCAAGGGGTAATACAATTTCGACACCTTAAGCAGGAACAATACCACATTGTTGAAACAACAATAAAAAAGAGACGTGATAGAATCAAAAAACTAGAAGACGCGGATATCCAGTCTGCAAGGTTGGAAGAGGCCTTAAAACTGAATGCTGAAGCCTCTCCTACTGTTGCACAGGCTATAGAGTCAATAAACCAGAGAACCGTTTCTACTGGCTCGTCAGATAGACAAATATTGGGTGGCCTATTCAAGCCATCTTCTGGCTCTACCAGTAAACGTTCTGTTTCTGAGACTATTGGAAAAGACCTAGAGCCTCACTTACTTACTCAAGAAGAAAGAAGGGAAGAGATTGCAAAGTTAGAAAAGGAACTGGAAAAGCTAAACGAATGCTACAAACTAATAGAGAAGGACCTTCAACAAGTCAATGATTCTATGATGCGCAGTCTTGATTACTTGCAATTATATTTGAACCACACATGGCTGGCCATTGTTCGTGAACTTTCTCATCTCATGGTGTCTTGGCTTAAAGAGTGCTTACAGTCTTGGAAAAATGCCAAAAACGCCATCGAGGATATATAGAATTTAACTAGCATATAATACTAATTACTATCTTTTTTTTTTTTGACAACCCTAAAAGCAGATGGTCTTGGTAGGCTGTTGATTATCTGAAGTCGACCGCTTCTTAGGCCTCACAGGTAGAACATGCAACTTCAATTAGAGTTACGGTCATCAGGGACGAAATATTTACGTGGAACCTTTAATTTTGTATCAAGGTGGCAAAGAAAAAACCTTTAAAATTTACAAGTACACCATCAAATATTGCAGTGATACATTGGCATAGGGACAGGTACGAAACCTAATTACTTTAAGATGGCACACGAAATTGATACTGTCTTGTCTATTTTACGTTTAGAAGCTGACCCAGAGTTAGCTCCTTTATTTTACGAATTTGAGGAGTACTATGAAAGGAAATTATGGCATCAACTAACGGAAAAGTTGAACATATTTTTCTTTGACCCTAGAGCAGCAAGCCTTACTCTTCGTGTCTACAATCAATTTGTGAGGAATTTTCAGGACAAAATCAACCAGTTGAAGGTTGTTGATTTCCTCTTGCAAGCATTACAAAAAAATGTTACTGTTGAAGAGAGTCTTCAATACTTACAGGATCTACAAAAAGAATTCGATGAAATTGATGCAAAAAAGCAAAGAAATGATGGATTAAAATCACATTTTGATGGGTCACTTCTTCTAGACATTGAAATTGCGAGGTTAAAGCTACAAAAGGGGGATTTGGTAGAAGCTAGAGACATGTTAGATGATATTAATAGTACTTTGGAAATTCGTGATTCGATACCACTTAGAGTAACAGGTGCATTTTATTCATGCAATGCAACATACTATCAGGCTAAGAAGGACTTCAACAACTTTTACTACACGAGCTTATTATATTTATCTACCATAAACCCTAAGGATCACCCGCTAACTGAAAACGAGCAGCAACAGTTAGCATACAACCTATGCATTGCAGCCCTTTTAGGTGATAAGATTTATAACTTTGGGGAATTATTGCAACATCCAATTATCGCTAGTATTTCTGGCGACAAGCAATATGAATGGTTGTTCACATTTTTGAATGCGCTAACAGGGGGAGACTTCCAGAAATTCGATGAAATATCTAAAGAAAAAATTCCCCAAGTTCCAATTCTGGCCCAACATGAATCTTTCTTGAGGCAAAAGATTTGTTTGATGACCTTGGTTGAAAGCGTTTTTGCCAAATCCATCCGAACTCTCTCCTTCCAAGACATTGCCGATGCAACATTTTTATCAAAGGATAACGTGGAACATTTAGTTATGAGGAGCATCAGTTTGGGTCTATTGAAAGGTTCTATTGATCAAGTGCAGGAACTCGTGACAATCACATGGGTACAGCCCAGAATCATTAACAATGAGCAAATCAAGAAGATGAAGGACAATTTAGTGGAATGGGAAAATGAAGTTGCTAGACTGGGTGCAAAGCTTGAAGCACGTGGTAAAAGTATATGGGTCTAGTAACGTTTAGTGAATTTTTAGATAATTGTTAGATAAAATCTATTTACTTCTTCGTATCTTCTGGCGATTTTATATTATGCCCCTTGGCGGTTTAAGAATAACAGTAACAATCCAAAAAATGGTAAACGGAGATATGGTTATCTTTGATAGTTTAATATACAGAGACTAATTATATATGGGATAAACGTATGGCGTCCGAAGCAAACAAGAAATGGCACAAAAACACCAAGAGATATGAAAGTAGTCGAAATATCAATGAAATGCAAAAATCGCTCCCGCAACTACGGATAACTAGTTGTAACCAGGAGATATATTAACTGATCGTCACATACATATACGTTGTCATTAGAGAAGAAATGAAAGAGAAAATTTTCTCGCTTGAAATTGATTTCTTGCATGATCAGTCGGCATTTTCTCTCTTTTTAGGCTTGGACCATTCAGCATGAATAATCAAGTTCATGAAACCTCTGCCGTCTAAGAACTTCAAAGCACTTTCAGCAATCTCCTCCGATTTGAATGTAACGTACGCAATACCACGAGATCTACCGGTTTCCTTATTTCTCAAAACTACAACTCTTGGAATGTCACCGAATGGGAATAATAGTTCCTGTCTAACAGTGTTTTCATTGGCGTTCTCATTTAATTGTGTCAACTTCAATGTCATGGCATCATCACGTTCTCTTTGATCTAGATAAGCATCCGATGATGGATCACGGGCACCTGCACGCAAAGATGGTGGAACGTATCTTCCAGATGGCTGAGCACTAGGTGCTGCAACATCACTGTCTGCTGCCGTAGGAGGCTTCTTACCCAACGTATCCTTGTAGGGACAGTGCATCGTAAAGTGCGCACCACCACAGATTCTACACGTAATAACTTTGGTTGATGCTTTGGCTGCTTTTTCTTTAGCCTTCTCTTCTTCAACTTCCTTCCAGTTAGGTGCCAAATCTAATTGCAATTCTTCCCCTAGTTGAGTGGTAGAAATATCTGGACCAGCTGCTGAGCCCTTCTCAGCACCATATTTTGCCCAATTCCTTCTCATCGCAATATTTCTGTTAACTTTTTCAGTCACCGTAATTTCCTTCACCTTCTGAGTAATCTTATATTTCTTTCCATCTTGAATCTTGAAACTAATCACCGTCTTACTACCATCATCATTCTGGATGATTTGTGGCTCTGGAACCGCGGACATAGCAATTAACTCTGTATGCTTTCTCTGCTTTATTGGCTTCTTCGGGTCCCAGAACTTATCAATATTATTCACATTCGTCTTTGATAGCGATGAGTTGAAAATTTTCAATTTCTGAAATCTTTCACCTCTTTTGGTACGAAACAGAATACATAAATGACAGACTAGGATACTATAAGAAAATGGCCGACAGATATAGCTCTTCCGAGCGACTATTTAATTTGAAAAAGGCTTCTGATGGCTCTGGATTTTATAGGCAAAAAGGGCCCGGATTTGAGCAAAATTAAGAGTTTCTTTCTCTGAACTGTTTTTGTGCATTCAAACGACAGCTTTAAAAAAGCAATGGTACTTAATAACAAAAGGATTGATGAGGAACATGTGTTGTCTATTTCAAGATCCCAAAATTTAGCTATACGTAGTAAAATTCTTGATTTTAGAATATGTGCAACTTTTCTTTTATTGTACTTCTGTGCAATTTTGATATGGGTAGTGTGACATCGTTTTTGGACACGAAAGTTTTCCATAGTACCACTATTACAAAAGTGCTAACACAAAAATACAAGTTGCAGTAAGGGATCCATAGTACACTAACTATTAATGATACTGTGAGTGCTTCACCAGTCTCAACAATTAGAAACTCAAAGACTTATATCAGAGTTGGCACGTGACTATTATAGAATCAAATCGTCATGTGTGATACAAAGTCGAAAAATTAATGCATGGGATTCTTGTACAGTTCAAGCACAACTTTGGGAAAGGGACTGTTTCCAAAGTCGACCTTGATATATCAAAGGGCAAGTTATCGTATTATAGCATCATTTTTGTTTACAAGATACTACTAAAGTTTTAACATGGCCAAAGCTAAGACAAAGACTACAGTTATCAAGCTAATATCCACTGCTTTGACGGGTGTATCTCGTCATGTTACTATCAACAGGTCTGCCCCATTGGTCACTCAAGTAAGATACGATCCAGTCGCTAAGCGTCATGTGTTGTTCAAGGAGGCCAAGAAAAGAAAGGTTGCTGACAGAAAGCCGCTAGATTTTCTAAGAACAGCTAGATACTAAAGAGTTTAGTGAGTTAAAAAAAGATATGATAAGTATGATCACGATGCATCGACGATCATTTGAACTTGCGAAAGGAGGGGGTACTTTGGAGCCGACATAGGTTCGTTCTTCGATGTGTTCGCTAAAATTTATGCATTTTTCCTGTAAATAGATCGCTTTGGTGAGTACGCACGTGTCAGAAATGATACTTTATATTTCATAAGCAATGTATAATTATTTCAAAAGACTCTCAAGATCGGTGCTTGACGATGTTGTTTCGCTCTAATTTTAAGCTGTCAGTGCATGACATTTTAGGCGAAAAATTAGATAGTCAGATTAACCAAACATTTATATTTTACAAAACCATCGAATACTATGATAATAAACATGGAAAAAAAATTGTACATTTACTTATAAACGATATCGTCGAGATGCACACCTATTCGTTAAATGCATAGGTGCAGTGCTGATAATAGAAAAAAATGTCAATTTAATGGTTTCAAACCATCAGTGATGCCCACCCCATGTGCTGCCACTTCCTTGTTGATTACCCCAGGTAGATCTATTACCGCTGTTGTGTTGGGAGGCATTACCCCAGGTAGATCTGTTCCCGGCATTGTGTTGTGACATGTTGCCGTTGTCCCAAGTGGAGTTGTTGCCCGCGTTTTTGTTACGCTGAGATTTATTACCACCCCAAGTAGAAGCACCGCCCTGATTACCCCAGGTAGAAGCACCTCCATAACTTGACTTGTTTCCACTTCCCCAAGCTGAGGCAGCACCAGATTCACCACCTGCGACCCAAGTAGAGGCCCCACCATGACTAGATTTGTTTCCCCATGTCGAGGCGCCACCCCATGTCGAAGTTGCACCGGCTTGACCACCCCAAGTTGATGTGTTTCCGGCACCGCCACCCCAAGTAGAGGTGTTACCAGCACCTTGACCACCCCATGTAGAAGCACCACCCCAAGCGGAAGTTCCACCATTTTGACCAACTGCTGGCGTTTTACCACCATCAAAGGCGTTCCAGCCAGGTGTCATACCACCAGCGAGAGGCCCAGTTGCGCTGTTTTTGCCCGTAACAACGCCTCCTGTAGCCATATGTCTTGGCGCACTGACGTAGCTTGGTCCCAACTTGGTATGTGGTGTTCTACCACGTCTGCTGAGCAACTCGTCGTATGTGATACCCTCACCACCTTCATGACTGAAATATGTCAATTTCCGTTTATCTATTGTAATATGTTTGTTCTTAGAATGTAACTCCACAGTAGCTTTTTCACCATTAACATCCTTGACGATACCTAATTGGCCTTTGTAACCTGCTGACCGAATTCTAACGGTCTTATTTAGTGCTACATCACGACCAACAAGACGTGCTTGCTGGTTTGTTTGGGGCGGACCCATTTTTGCCGCAATGTTAGGATTCATCTTAGATAAATCCAAGGCTGTTGACATCATATTTTCCTTCGATGCCACCGCCTCTACATTCATTGGATTTACAACGAAAACACCTGCATTTTCAGTAATTTTTTTGGACCTGATGAAGATATGCTGGTTTTGGATGTATAGAACCTGACCTTCTCTACGGGCTCCTATCTTTTCTCTTACAATATCCCCGATCTTAATTTCCTTACCATTACCATCGACACCGGCAATCTTGGTTCTAGCTGTGTTTATCTTGCTCAAAATCGAACCTTTCGTGACAGTAGATAATTTACCAGAATCATCGATAATCTTGAAAATATCATGACCAGCCTGAACAACACAAGCTACATTTTTAGCACTTAATTCCACAATATCATGCAGAGCGTATTCGCTGGATGTTGGGGTAGAATCCATAGATTTACTCAAGTTATTGGCAGAAATGGTTAGGTTTTCTCTTGTTTGGTCAGAAACAAATGTTACTTGACCATTTTGAACTAGAAGAACCAAACCCGCATCACCTTGATGCTCACCAGCAATAACTGTGACATGATCACCAAGTTCAAAAATCTTTCTCAAGGATGCTATTGGGAATTCCAAAGATTTCTCTGAAAATCCAGAAAGCTGCACACTAATGACATCCTTAGAACTCCTTGTCACGATACCTTTCGAACCTCTCTGTTCACCAGTCAAGACTTCCACACGATCACCAGTTTGGAAGACAGCTTTGGAAGCTTGAGCCTTTTTCATTGTTTGTGAGATGGCTGCCAAATCTACATCACCTTCCTTGCTACCAAATCTTGATAGCTCTTCAACAGTTGGCTGAATGTTCTTTGTATCCAAATATTGAATCTTGAAGGATTTATATAAATAACCGTCAATGTAGTCCTCCTTTCTGTATGTAAAATGCCTGTCATCTCTCTTGAATAGGTTTGCTTGATCCAACCTCAATGCCATAGTAGGATTAAATAATTGTGGAGGAGGTCTGCTTGCAAAAGTTGCTCTCTTAATTCTTCTTTGGTTAGTGTCAGGATCTATTTCATCATTTTTACCATAGTCTAACCGAGGAACAACTTTCAATAGAGCTTCCAAATTATTCTGACTGATTTGATCTACTACAGCAAGGTCACCCTTATAAATACCTCTTTTAATTCTGACGTATGACCCGACATCAAGTCTGACCTCATCAGATTTTGTAGGTTTCAATAGTAAAGGTAATTCTTGCACGGGGATTAGTAACTTTTGATTAGCATAGATATCAGGAACACCGTTCACGAACTTTTCGATCACAGATTGCTTGGGTGCTTCGATATAAATTCGACCGGTATAGTTATCCCTCTGGAATATAGAAAGAATCTTCAATTTTTTTGAGCCCATAGATTTATCTAAGTTGAATTTCTTATTCAACAACTTCCTAACCAATTCTTTTTCCTTCCCAGGTCTACAACGCACAGACCAAATGATGGCAGTGTCCACACTGGGTAACATGAATCTTTGAGGAACATAACCACCCTGTGTTTGTGCGCGGTAGTCTTTCGATGTATCACGGCCGTAACGCTCCTTGAAGTCTTGAGCTAATCTGAGCATATCATCGTCTGCGCTTCTTTGCAAATTTTGGTCCAATTCTCTGTGTAATCTGTCACCAACTTTGGACCCACGCTCCTCTTCTTCTTCCTCGTCACCTCGAGTGATGAAACCTTCGCGAACCAATTCTGATTCTTCCTCGTCCTCGTCTTCTTCCTCGTCCTCACTAACTTCAGCTTCGATATCTAGGAACCTATTTCTCTCACGGCGTTGTTTCTTACGAGACTGACCCATAACACCTTCATCTTCATCTTCATCTTCATCTTCATCTTCATCTTCATCTTCATCTTCGTCATCGTCGTCATCAACTCCGCCATCATCTTGATCTTCGTTCTCGTTCTCATCGCCCTCGTTTTCATTGTCTTCCTTCTTCTCTACACCAGCTTCCTCTTCTTCTTTTGCATTATCATCTTTCTCATCTTTGATAACGAGGTTAGCGTCCGAAATGCCATTCGCTTCATCAATGCTTCTCTTTTTGCTTTCAATGGTGGCATCCTCCGTCCCTACTTCCGTAGCATTCGTCTTGGCCCCTTGAGATTCCGTCTCATGGTCTTGCACCACAGCAAGCTTTTGCTGATCCTGACTATCGCCTTCCATTGATAGTACTTAGAACTTTGCCGAGTCTTCCAGCAATGATCTGAGGTCTGTTTGTTCTGCGTCCTCTTCCAAATGTATTCGTGCATTACAAAGAACGCATGTCTAATTAATATTATACGTTCAAATTTTCCAAGAATTACAAAGTAAGGGTAACGAAAATAGAAGGGTATTGAAATTAGCTGGACGATGACTTGTAACTTCAACAAGTGAGGTAACATGCGTTGACAGGATATTTACTAACAGAAATTGGAGTATGCATCGAAGACAGGGTTGCATTTAAATTTTATTAAAAAATATTTTATTCTTATTCCTGATTCGTAGTTAGACATGAGGAAGAAGGACTTTAGCTACGATTCCATAGCAAAGTGGAATAATGCAAGAATGCCAGAGGAAATAGAAGAAGAAGTTCTAAATTTGTACGTCAAATACTCTGAAGAGCATGACTTTAAATGGGATGTGATCCGTCAGTTTTATGAAGAATTAGAAATTGACAGGGAATTAGTTGGATTACTGGAAAGTAGGGACTTGTGTCTTGAAGGTTTAGATGTCATTGACATTGACAAATTAATTGATGTTACGTACAAACTATTAATATACATGGATAACCAGAATACTATAGATGCCCAATGGTCCCTTCTATTGCGATATACCGGCAGACTAGAGGGGTTTCCTCAGGTTAGGCTTCGAAAGCACGTGATTAGTGTGAAAGACATTCAAAAGGCAGCAGTGCAAGTTGATATGGACCAAAGTTTGATCTTACCGATGGTAACGTGGGCCACAAGTGGCTTGAGGGTATTTGTAAATTATCTGGACTTTGCACAATTGCTGGGAAAGATGGGTATACTGAGATACTAGAGGCTTTGGGGATCGATAAAATTTTGTTTTCATGTCGTGTAATTTTTAGCCTGTAACTACGGTACATATATTATACATGTAGTTGGTACGTTCAGATTTAATTATTGCATTATGCATAGAAGTTATCACCTAAATGATGTGCTTACTTCTGAAATAATTTCTTAAGTAGTTCACTTGCCAAATACCGAGAGAGACTAAGACAAAAATAACAGCAACTGAGAAATTTCTGACCCTTCTATTTGTCGATTCATTGGTATCTCTTAATCTTTCCTCTCTTGCCTTCAAATATTCCAACTCATCAACAACTTGATCAGTTAGCTCCTCGATTTTACGTAACTCTACTTCGATTGGCTTTAATTTCTCACTAGCTTGAATCTTATTCCAGTCACGAGCCTCTGAACCTGATTCAATATCCAACTCAACGGAACGACTCATGGATCTACCATTCACTTTAGCAATGTTTTCGAAACAGACGTCAAAGGCAATAGATCTTGGAGCTGTGAATGCAAAACGTGCTTCACCTGCAACGTCCCTCTTTCTACGGTATTCATTTCCATTGCTGTCACGAACGTAGAAGTTTAGTTGCTGACCATCACCAATAGATCCATCAGTATCAATTTCAATCACTACTAATTGTCCTTCAGAGACAAAGTCACGTACACAAAATGGTTCTGGGTTCTTCGTAGCTGGGATATCAAAATGCAATGCTCGAATCTGGGTTACGAATAGGACAAAAACACAAAGCAATGACGAAAACGGTCTCATTTTTCTCAATTAACCTTTTCGACAAATTTTGGAGCTCTGAAAAATATCGTTAATTGATAAGAGAAGCGCCAAGCGTTCTTTGACAGAAGCACGTATGTCCGATACTTACTCTAATTTTGTGAATTTTGATTTATTTCGAGAACTGGAATAGCTAGCTGGCCAAAGGAAAAAAAAAACGCGTGAAAATACGTCACGTGAAAATATTTTGGGATCATTTAATGAATCTATCAATGTTGCATAGCTTCATGTATTCACATAGCAGAATATGAAGCCAGTAATATATATATATATTTACACGGTATCCCTTACAGAGGATCAAATAAATAAGTTCATAATGACTGTTTAATGTAATCGAGATTAGAAATTTCAGGACCCACAATTGACGCAATGGATTTACTGTTGTTCAAATACTTTTCAGCAACGTCGCGCACATCGCCCAAAGTGACATCCAAGAGTTGTTCCCTGCGACATTGTCTCATTTCATCGGTTACATCGTAATGGAAGAGGATGGAACCCTCATTTTTGACGCTCATAGGAGAGTCGACGTTTTGGAAAATACTTAACTTGGCCTCATTCAAATCAGAATCAATCCAGTTCGCATGATTTAGCACATAATCTGCGGCACCATTAAACGTGGACAAGGAATTGAGAGGGTGTGGATCGCGGTACGAGTACATACTTAGGATACCATCGAGTGCACTATACACCGCACCACCACCATAAGCACCACCTTTTTCACGGATCTCTCTGTGAAGATGTCTGTGGGTTAGCAAGTTTGACAAAACTTGCAACTTGGCACCATCCGGATGAACATAAGAAACACCAGGGTAACATTGACCTGTGTAATGTACCTGGAATGGTAATTCGATCAGGGTGGGCTTTCCTTCATTTTTTAATACTGGGTACATTTCTGAGTAGAAATCAGATGATTGAGATTGTTCAGGGAGGCATTCCAAAAACTTGACAATTTGGCTTCTAACAGTAGCAGCTTGGGTAGCGGAATCAGTGGTAACCATAAATTTCGTATCCGAAGATGCGATAATGTAAGATTGTAGTTCAAGGAGTTTAGAAACTACTTCCTTTTCGAACAAGGTATCATCATCCAAAATTTGGGAAAGTTCATTGACCAATTGAACTTGTTCAACACCATGAAGACTTTCATTTATTGCCCTAGCGACTGTCAAATGAGCTGCGCTATAATTACGAGCAAATGAATGTCCAGTGTCAGCTATCGACGAAGTATTAGAAGAAGCAAGAGATCTCAGAAGAACCTTCAGTTTGTCTTTGTGCTTACGGAAGTCTGTTTCACAGAGCAATTTCCTCCAAAACTCAAAGATATGTTCGCTCTTTCCATTAAGCGACCACCCATCAAACTGGAAGAGTAGTAAGGGTTTTCCAGTCTTGGCATCATGATTAACAGTGACATGAGTAGAGATACCACCTGTGTGTAGTTTAATCTGATCTTCGATGGTCGAGTATTCCTCGTCTTTCGTACCTAAGCTGGTCAATGCATCTGCATACAGCGGTAAAAATGGATAAAGATCCCTTGGAATATGATGGTTTAAAACACGCTTTGCTCTGACATACGTAATTCCATTTGTATCCGTTATACGGTCAAGGACATTACCGTTATCGATAAGAGGATAGGTCTTGGATTGTCTTGAAATCGCACTAACCTCCAAAGATGGAAGACACGAAAGATCTTCTTTTGCATCTTGAATGCTTTGTAGTTGCTTGCCACGTTCATAAATGACCTCTTTGTCTATCTTATCTAAAGACTCCAGTTTTGTCTTCAGCCTCAAATTTTCTTCAGATTCCAATTGTTTTGAGAATGAATCCGAGCCTTTCACAGTGAACTTGAATACCGGTTTTCCAACAATATATTTCCTGATTAGATCCTTGAATAATGTATCGCCTTTCTCCTTCCAGTCCTCCTCAAACATCTGTAACGTTTCGTTGAAAGACAACACATCAAATGGATCTGTTTTATTAACCCATCCTGGTAATATTGAATACAATAGTTGTAGTCCAAAATCGGACTTTTGATCCTTCTTAGATAATTCTAACTGTTGAATGATAGCATGAACTCTTGTTTCTTCGAATGGAGCTTCTAGTACCTCATTCCACACCTTCATTATTTTTTCCTGAATCTTGGATATGTCATCACATCCTTGTACACCAACCGTGAAAAAATTGGCGGCGGTTTGTGATTCCATTCCCGTGTTGACAGAAAAATCGTACGCCAAACCAGATTCAATCAATTTTTGATAGAATGGGGATGACTGTCCATCTAACAGCAGGTTACCCAGGATCTTTAGAAGGAAAGTTTCATAGGTGTCATCTGGTTTCCCACACAACCAAGTCATTGAAGTTTTCACTTGTTTTTCAGGCGGCAACATTGGATCTACCTGTCCTTGCGTTTCGAAATATACATCTTCATGCAAATCAACTGGGAAAAGTTCTCTTTTCTTATTAAAACGTTTACCATAGCCTTGAAATTCAGAATTAAGCTTTTTCAAAGTGTCTTTTAGCTCAAAGTTACCATAAGTGAATGTTTTAGCATTGGAAGGATGATAGTTACGTGAATGGAAGTTTACTAGGTCCTCATGGTGCAAATCTGTCATCTTGCATGGATCACCACCAGAGTTATTCAACGACGGATACAAGCTTTCCTGGAACTTAATCCAGAAATAGTAATTAGCGTTAGATACTTGTCCCTTCATTTCGTTATAAACCACCCCTTTGAATACTATTGGACTTGATGCGTCATCCACCTTACTATGCTCCAATCTCCATCCCTCTTGTAAGAAATCCAACTGCTTTAATAAAGGATTTAATGTGGCATCTAAGTAAACATCTTGCAAATTGGAAAAGTCGGCTTTGTTGGTCGTAGCAAATGGATAGAAGGTATAATCATGCCCCGTCATCGCATTCATGAAATTGGCTAACGATCTATTTAACATCTTGAAAAATGGGTCCCGAACAGGATATTTTTGTGATCCACATAGCGTAGTATGTTCCAATATATGAGGTACACCTGTGCTGTCCGGTGGATTCGTCTTGAATCCAATGCTGAACACATTATTGGTATCTTCTCTGTCTATATGCAAATGCTGAGAACCAGTTTGCTCGTGCGTTAAGTCGACAGCAGTCAGCTTCAACTCAGGAACTGGTAAAACTCTTTTAATTTCATAACCATGCAAGATCGCACCGACAGGGTATTTCTTTAGAATCCGTGCTTGCGAATAAGAAGACGCCTGCCTACAGAACCTTAACATCTTTTTATTTCTACGTTCCGAGTTCTATATTCTTCCCGTCAAATAATAAGTTAATGAATGAACTGCAATCACTTGAACTTCTTCTAAACAAATATATTCAATTCTATAGCACAGAATAGAATGTTTAATATATCTTATTCCCTATTGCTTGAAGATATTGTATGCGGAGAGGAGGACGTTGAAGCGATAATTCCCCAAAACCAGTGTTTGCTGATGAACTTTCGAGATCATGTCGTTCCAAACGTAGATCACGTGTGAAAAAATCATCACATTTTTAATTTGTTTTTGATTTAATTTTCATTTATACATATATAAAGCCCTTCCAGTACAGATTTTTTTTACCTCTAGATTCATCCTTTTGCCACCTCACAACAAACACAGATTAAAGTTAACACATAGCTAAACATGTCTGACGTTCCTCCTCCACCAGCTGCTGAAGAGCACTACGAAGCCCCAACTCAAGCACGTGAACAAGAGCCAGAGCAAGAACCAGGATATGGTATGTACCCATCTGCTCCTGAAGGTGATGAGGAGTTGTCCGACACCAGATTGTTTGTCAAGCCATTCCCACCAGATGTTACTGAAGCTGAAATGAGAGAGATTTTCGAACCATTTGGTGCGTTGAAGGAAATCAAGATTTTGAACGGTTTTGCTTTCGTTGAATTTGAAGAAGCTGATTCTGCCTCTCAGGCAATCCAAAATGTTGCAGGTAAGATGTTTGCTGATTACCCATTAGAGGTTGTCTTCTCAAAGAAATTAAAGCCAAGATACAGAGTCATCATTAGAAATTTACCAGAAGGTTGTGCTTGGCAAGAGTTGAAGGATCTAGCTAGAGACAATCAGCTAGAAACCACCTTTTCAAGTGTTAACACTAGAGATTTCGATGGTTCTGGTGCCTTGGAATTCCCAACCGAAGAGATTTTGGAAGAGGCTATTGAAAAGTTGAATAACATTGAATTCCGTGGTGCTGTTTTGACCGTTGAGAAAGATGAAAACCCACCACCAATCAGATCTTCTCGTGGCCGTGGCGGCTTTGGCCGTGGCCGTGGTGGATTTGGACGTGGCGGCTTTGGACGCGGTGGCTTTGGCCGTGGCCGTGGTGGCTACGGTGGTTACGGCGGCCGTGGCGGTTACGGTGAGTTCGGTGGCTCAAGAGGTGGCTTCCGTGGTGGTCGTGGTGGTTACGGCGGCCGTGGCGGTTACGGTGAATTCGGTGGTCCAAGAGGTGGCTTCCGTGGTGGTCGTGGTGGCCGTGGCGGCTATGGTAGAGACTACCCACCAAGGGATGATTACTCAAGAGGTGGCGAAGGTGGCTACCAAACTCGTGAAAGATCTCCAGTTAGAGATTAAGTGGTCTAGCTTGAGGAAAATTTCTTATGTTCATGGTTTACCAATGCCAGTGGCTTAAAGCTATGAACAAAACACGCGAAAATGCTCAGCAAATTGAATTTTTAAGTATAAGTAAACCAAATTGAAGTATCCTTGACTTGTGGATCCTAATTGTTCGAGGAACGAGGAAGTAGGGAAAGGACAAAAGATATGTTTTTGTAGTGGATTATTGTATTATTTTATTTACGTTTTGTGATCATAGTAACCTTATGGGAAAGGAACAGGATTAGTGGAGAGAAAAAGTTGATCATTTCATTTGACCAAAACATCGCTCTGATAATATTTCCTGGTTTTTGAAGTCGAACTTGCCGTATTTTTTTTATGCATTTTGCTCTATTCTGTCGTAATTGTTAGCAAACGGAAAACGGATTCAAATTTTGCGTAGTCTCTTTTCTGAAAGATTTTTTCCGCGTAGCGTTATGGAAGAGTTGTTGTTCTAGTTCTTCGATTTATTTGAAACCAGGTGGTTTCCAGGATTAGAATTCACAATGATTTACATGATGTTACATACAAATCATTGACACATTTTAAAGTGCCAATGCCGTTTTTCAATTCGCATAAAAACAGGTCGCACGTGATTTCATTCAAAGTAACTTACATGATTTCCTTGCTTTAATTTTCGTCATCTGTAGTATTATCCTCGACTGATTCTATCAACAAACTTCCGTTTGGCCAGAGCTGAGCCACTGACCTTAGTTCTGTATTGGCATCATTTGGTACATTGTATCTTGGGAACGGTGAGACAAGTTCAAAATCAAAATTTAATTCAGGCTCATATTCAGCTGACATATTCGAGCTCTCATCTTCAAGTATGATCTCTAATTTATCCAGACTACATTCTTCCAAAATCTTTCCATCTTTCAGCTCATTGTCCTTGAAGCATAACAAACTCGTATCGTCACAAAGAGTCTGAATCTTTGATACTATGGCATCCATCAATCCAACCGTATCGGTGGTGTAATGGTTCAGATATAAATGCGAGGCAACTGCCAAGTAAACATCCCGTAGAGTATTTGATGCGTAAAATTTCTCGATAATTCTTCTCCCATCTGCAGTTCTTATTTGGATGGTGGCCACTTTCTCGTTCGAATTTGGTTGTTCCTCCTTGAAAAGTTTCAAACACTCTTTTAGCATACAAACATGATGGACGCTTTCCCTTCTTTTTTCCAATTCCTCCCTTCTAAGTTGATCTTGCCTTGCAATTTCCTTCTCTTCTGCTTCTCTTTCACGTTTCTCTTTTTTCATTTTGTCATGATTCAAAGACTCCTCGTATGCCTGATCTTGCATTTCCTTTATCTTTCTAGCCGTTTCTAATTCTCGTTTTTCTGTACTACTGACAACAATTTCTGGACAATAGCGATTATACAACGATTTCAAAGACCCTTGGAATCTTATGCGATTTTTTAGGACTACAGACCCTAGAACAGACATTTGCTGCAATCCATTTATAGAACCAGTACGGTTTAAAACTTTTGCCGCCATCACACAATTTAAGGAGTACCTTAATTTAAGTTGTTTCGCTAATACCCAAGTTTCTGGTGAGCAAACACTTCCGATGTAGATTTCCATTTTATCTTTATAGCTCTGTAGCAAAGAAATGGTACTGCGATGACCAAGAACACGTTTTACAAAGGTGTACGAGTTCTGGTCAGTAGATTCTCCATTCAAAGGGCCTAATAATATAACAAGCAAAAACTTGAAATTAGTTTCGCAATCCTGGTAAAGTTCATTAAATGAACTCTCGGAGCAAAGTGACATGAGGTCTTTGGCGGATTCCCCTAATATGGCCTCGACGTCGTCCCTAACATCAGTAGATTTGGATTCAAAATCTGGACACTCTGGTATCAACATTGCATGCGAAGAGTTATCTGCTGCCAAGTTCAACCCTAGCGCATATGAAATTAGGAAACCAACCCATGAAAGTATATGAGAGCCCAGTTTAACAATCATATTTGGTAAAAGCATTATTGCAAATAGAAAGGCATTTCTCGCATAAACATTAGAAGACTTCGAATTTTGTAAACCTATAATCTGGAATCTTTCTTTATAGTCGTGGGGTAGTTGAGACATAATTGGCAATTTAGGAACGAGATTTGAATTACTGGCAATAAAAGGCTGAAATCTCTCCACGCCGCCTTGGCTTTCCAACGGCAAATCTTGTAACTGAGGCTCCGGACTCTCAGTATCACTGAAAGGCGCTAAATCTAAATTACTTTTCCAGTTTCCATCAAAATACCTACCTAACGCCTGTTCTAATTGCCATGAATGATTTTGTAATAGTTTAATAATGTTTGGCAACTCCTCTGGGGGGAAAGATGTGATCATTTGAAACTCATTGAGTTTCTGCTCTTCAGAATGTGAGAGTTCAAATTCTTGATCTTCATACTTTATTACAGGCATTACTTATCCGTACTCGCCTCGTTAGCGAATTCACTGTAGTACCCTTTGTAATGTATACAATTACTTGATAATTTTTTTTTAATTCTATACTTTTAAGAAGAAGAAGAAGTAGAATATTACATATATTCATAAAATGACGAAGATAAAAAAACATGCAGAAGTACAATAACAAGGTTTATATATCTCAATTGTAGAAATAATTTGAGGTAGCAAAGATAAATTTGGTATGGACCAGTTTCAAGCCAATGGTTTCTGGGCTATAACATACCAGTTGTCTTTTTCATAGCCATTTGATTTTATGGTACAGCCAGCCATTTCACAGTCTTCATCAAGTTCTCCCTCACGATATAAATGATAATATCTGTATTTAGTATTTTTCTCATCCTCTTCTTCCAATCTTTCATCTTCCACCACTTTTTGCTTTTCCAAATCTTTCCTCAACTCATCTTGCTGCTTCTTCCAATCGGCCATAAACTTTGCCCGTTCATGTTTTGGAACGTTCGTCAAATCCGGCTTTTGATGCGCCAACTGTTTTTTCGACTTTGGATGCTGGCTCTTTTTTTTTTCTTGAAGGACCCATGGAACCAGCACGTCTTGTTCCATGCCTTCTTGATATCCTCTTCGGGAGTCCCCTTGTTCTAAAGCCCAACAGTACACAAGAATTTCTCCTCCTGGCCTTACTTTGCTCATGATGTGGCGTATGGCTGCAATACGTCTTTCCCTAGTTGACCAGTGATGTACTACTGCAATTGAAATTGCAAAATCAAAAGTATTGTCTCGGTGCGGAAGATGCATACCGTCTGCAACCATAACATTATAGTCTTTACTTAACTCATGCGCGCATGATATTAGTCCTGAAGATCGATCCGAGCCAATAATGAAAATATCGGGATTCAACCCAAGATATTTTCCATTACCGCAGCCAACATCGATCCCAATTGAGCCCATTTTTCTTGACATCAAGAACTCGCTAACTATCGGCCACGGCTTGTATCTGGTCTCAGAGAAGTGTCCTGCTATTTCATTGTAGACCTTGTGAACATATTCTTCCTCCTTGGATTCTGCCATTTCCAAATATTTTAACTTGATCGTCAGCAAAGTAGTACACGTACAGAGGAGCTATCTTCCAACATCTGTTCTATCTCATCTCGTTTCGAATATTTCAGTCTTTTGAAAATTATTTTTCATGTTTCATGAAAACATGTTATCTCCTCGGATAATAGCGAAAGAATTAGTCTACTAATTTTGTGAACTATAACAGGGAAACAGAGAACAGGAAGGTTTAGTTCAAAGCTTGACCATTTAGGTTTTAGATTGAGTGTAGAAAGGAGATATAGAAAAAAAGATACAACTGAAAAAAGGAATCAAAAGTAATGGAAACGCTTCAGCTGCGCCGCGTAGTTGCATATTCATGTGCGATATTGTATTTGATAGTCGGTATTCCTTTATGGTACAAATTCACCACGATATATCGAGCACCTTTACCAGTGAATTATATTAAGCATTTGCATGACAATCTACATGCTGATATTCATATGACAATACCGGTGTATTTAAAATCTGAAACTTATAAATTTCCAGACATATGTGATGCAGTTCAGATCGAAGTTAATGCCATATTAAATCAAAGTAATCCGAAACAAAGGCGCGTGGATTGGTCGATAGAAGTGTTACCATACGATGAAGGAAAAGTGGATGACAGTAAGGATTACGTCGTTTCTTTGGTCCTAGACGAGTTTACGGGGTTCACGAATCCATATGGAACGAAAGAAACATTGGTTTTCTTCGACGATGAAGCAGTAATAAGTAATGACTTACCATTTTTTGTGGCTCAAGCATTATTAGAACAGCCTTTTAGTCGTGAGCTTTCGGAATTTAGTGGCAATAAATCGAATTTCAACGGATCAGGAAGCAAAACAATGGCTGTTGGATATGAACCCAACATGCACTTGTCAATTTCGTTGTTGACAGGAGACGGATATCCTGTCTCATGGGCAATAGAAGAGGTACTCAGTGATTATTTTACTCCTTTAAGAGAGCTATTATCGCCCTTAGTCAATTTTACGGTCGACACTAGCATAGAATACTTTAACGACTTGAACTTGCATGCCTTGGAAAACATTGATAGTTCAAGCTGGAGAGATTTATCTCATACTCTAGACTTGTCAGAGTTATCGTCATTGACTCACTACGAGGAGCAGGTAGTATTAAGTTTGGCAATAGCCTTTCCCCGTAATGCCACTGGCTCATTGCCGTTCATAAATGGATCTGAACAGACCTGGCAATCTTTCATGGTTCCACAATGGGGTGTAATTGTATTGAATAAGGATCCACTGCCAGAGAATGCTTACCTCTCAAGAGAATATCTCAGAAACATTTTCTACAAGTTTTCAGACGAACTTTTAGAGCTTATCGGGATAAATGATCACTCTCAAAGATTGAATTCCCCGTTAAGTGCCATTGACTCTTTTAAGAGATTGGCGGTAATAAAGAATTTAGAAAAAAGTGTTGACACACTATGGTCCCTAGTGGAAATGACTAATCACCTCAAACAAATGTCCATCCCAAAAGAAGTTCTAGATTCCGTCAAAAAAGCATTAGATATACGATTCCAGATAGTAGAAATATTAAACGACCCAGAACAGGGGGATGAAAAATCTTGGAACAAGGCCGTGCGGTTGTCAAACGATCTTGTAAGAATTTGCGAGCGGGCATTTTTCAATAAAGAAATGGTGCAGCAAACATTCTTCCCGCAGGAGCATAAGGTGGCTGTCTATCTCCCTCTTCTAGGTCCGTTAACAGTTGTTACATTTACAGGTTTGATCAAGGTAATCAAGGAATCTCAGGGCAAGAATAGCAAATATGACAGGAAGAAACAAAAAAGTTCTTAATCTTTTCAGAGCTCAAAAATTAACCAGCTATATAGTGTTGATTATAGCTTGCCCCTCTTCATCATTTCTCTTTTGCTTGGCCTTATTTTCTATGACATATATATTGATGCAATTAAGAGACGCCTATAATTTTCTTACTACATAACATAAACCAAAAAAATTTAAAAGCTCTGTAATATAATTATCACATACTCAGAACAAAAAAAATATAGGAAGCTTCTTCGTTGATTGCTCTTGATCCAAACAGCTTCAACACCCCGAAGCCCGAGTTGATAATTTTTCAAATGAGTGATGCTGATGGTCCATTGTACGAGCTTCCACTGGAAACATATCAGCCAAGTGTCAACTATGCAAATTATATTTCAGCAAAACAAATGATAAACCAGGTTCTCAATGAGGATCAGGAGTACGTCAGCTGGAAACTGAAAAACAGAAGAACAGCCGGAAGTAACATGAAGGAATATTTAGAGGAGTTCAAGAATAACATGGAGAATGACGAGGCAATGGAGTGGCACCGAAACTCTCAACAATCAAACAATTTGGGTAACAAAAAAAAGGTGACAAAAAAAAGCTGGGATGTGAACAGGGTACCATCCAATGTAGTCTTTCCAATGGATGTATATGAAACGAAAGTCAAGAGTCTACCAAGACCGAGGGAATTGAATGAAACAGAACTAAAAAGATTATTCATGTCAAATCTCGATGAAGAGCAGATGAATAGGTACGAGGTTTTCAGAAGAACCTCCTTGGCAAAGAACCAAATCAAAAAAATTTCAGGTATAGTGACAAATCAAACAGTTGCTACTAATATCAATTTACTACTAGGTGGTATTGGTAAAATTTTCGTTGGTGAGATAGTCGAGAAAGCCCTTGAGATTAAAGATAAGTGGTTGCTAAGCATGGCAATTAATAGGTTTAATGAACGGAAACAAATAGGTCGACTACTCAAAAAGCATTTAAAGAAACTCACTAAACTTGTAGAGCCTACAAATGATGAAGAAGATGATGCCGGAATCAATGACAGTGTTGACGAGTCAGAGGCGGAGCTGCAAGACACCGATGATGAGCAGGAAGCTAAATTTATTAGTGCTAGTAACGAACTACTAAAATCGGATAAAAATACCGAACAGGTAAGAGTTGGATTAATCAAGCAATACAACAAACTGGTTTTAAATTTTAATGGATTAGATGTATCGGTCGAGAAGTATAAAGATAGTCCACTATTACCAGAGCATATCCATGAAGCGTGGAGGTTATACAGGATAGAAAACGACACCGTTCTTAGCGGACAATATAGAACACAAGGGGAAAGCAATGGTGTGATGTTTAGGTAATATATGGTTCATTCTGAAGTGCGGAGCTGACCCACCAAGTATGTATTTAAGTCTATAGATTTGATATCTTTATTTTTAACTAGTTGATTAAGAACTACTTCTGACCATCCCAGTAACTGCTGCAGATCACATAATGCGAAAATATAACCCGCAATTCCTCGATCTCATCTAAGAACTGTAGCGTTTTCAATCGACTTTTTTCGCCTTCATCGACGGAGTTTTGATAGTATTCCCACATAGTCTCAATTTGATTTTTGCCCTTGAATCGAAAGGAATATTTCTCTTTAGAATTGTACGTCATTAAAGTAGGCATACTCAACTGCCTTGATTCACGTAAGTTCTCCAGCATGATAGACCCAAACCTGTCATTTTTCTCTGAACCTCCAATCGGGTCATATGAGACCCAAAATCCTACTTTGAAAAAATTCTGTATAGTACTAATAAGTATTGAAGCATTTCCATCAGTTAAGTAACATAGTACACATTCTGAGATCAATATTGTCGGTATATTGGGGTCCGTGAATTTTTCCAGCAACGCCAAAAATTGGTCTTCTTTGGTCAGATCACAAGGAAGTAGCTTATAACGATCAATATCAATACAATCCGAACCGTTGAAACTAGAGATACTCAGTATTCCTAACAACGCCCTCAGTTTGTCATTTTGTGATAAAACTTTCGACTTCAAAGAAACAATATCCTTATAGTCGACATCAACCCATAGCATCTTACTAAATTTCTGTAAGAATTGAATCATCCTTAAATCTGACCCACATCCCAAATTAATGACCTGAATTGGCGCATTGTTTTCATTACATGCTGATCCCCTCTCTCTCAAGAACTTTAAAATCGAAAAGTCAATACTGAGGCTTCGGAGATATGTCCCGTAGTTCATCACAGGAAAAGACTGTTGACACGTCTTAGACACTTTCCCATACTTTCTGCGACTCATGCCCTTTAGTGTTTGACAAAACTCCATATGTATTTCCTCAAAACTCTCGCATCCATACGCTTTGACCTGTTCTGGGGAAGGAAGATATTTCTTTGTGACCGCACTTATCTTACAAGCGAAAGCATCATTGTCAGTTTCTTGAATGACCCGCTCCATTTGTGACATCTACAGCGATACTCTGAGAGCGTTACAACGTTTTACAACTCATGTTCCTTAATATTCAACTTCCCATCTACGGTAAAGTCTATTGTTCAAAATCGTACATGCACCAAGAATTTCTCAAGAAAACCAAAAAACCCTTATACAAACCTTAAAACAAACCAAACAGAACTTTTAAGTCGTTTTTAATCTGTCAACAACTAACTATCGAAAGAAGTGGAAGAATAAGCTTAATTTGAAAAGGCGGCTCCGCCGTTGCTAAATCCGGCGGCTGCTTTACTGTGTCATATATCAAGAGTCTTCAATAAAACGTTCATTCGTAACATATGATCATAACTTAAAGGCTAAAAATACGGAACTAAAGAAACGTGAATAAAGGAGTCTATTAGGAGGGCCTCTTTTATGATGAAAAGAGATAATAATAACGGCTGCTTGTAAGCGATCGAAAGGGCACGAGGAATATCAAGTGCCGGTTAGGTTGTTTAAGAGATAGACTAACGAAGACGATATCTTTTTTAGCCGGAAGCGAGAGTCTGAAGGGTTTAGCAATTTTAGCATCATCCAAACAGAAGGACTTTCATATTTCCTTTCGTTTTTCGACACGAGCACGATTTTTGCGGGAGCATAAGACATTCGAGGGTTATTTAAGTATTGGAAGGGGGGGTTTATTTTTTAATCTATTAGGAAGTAAAGTTTTAATATGGGTAACTCAAGTTCAAAGCCGTCAAAGAAGACCGGTAAAACAGCGAAAGGAAATGGTTCCGTCAGCAGTAGCGGACCGGGTTCCAGACAGGAGTCACCAGAATTACAGAAATCAGATACGATGCAGTCTACAAAATCGAGCAGGTCGCTGAGGTCGTTAAAATCAAGGCGATCGCAATCGCAACATGGATCTACTTCGCAACCGCAGACAAATCCGGGTACGCCTCAGATGAAGGCAACGGAATCACTATCAAATAACTCATCAAATGTGAGGAAGAATACTGGCTCACTTCCACTTTCTAGACATGGATCTGATCAGGCGGCCTTCCGTGAGGACGAAAAAACTTCTTCTCAGCCTCTTAAAAGTCCTGGGTCTTCGAGCTTCTCGGCGATGGGGGAGTTACCTCCTTCAATGATCCAGATGGCACCAAAATCGCCTATTTTGAGAAGTTCAACTAATGGTTCATCATATTACGAACATGCATTGACCGATGATGACAATGATGTTGATGACTCTGTTTCCCACAAATCTTCGTCATCTCACCGTCGAAGCGGTAACCGAAGGGCTAGCTCTTCATCGAGAAGAAGGTCTAACGGTAGTGCACAATACCTAGATGTGCCAAGTTCCGGAGGCACAACCAGTATCGGGTCAGCGTTAGGAACTAGCAATGGCGGCTCGCCACTTCAGATGAGCAGATCTTCGTCAAGATCTAGTTCCCATAGCAGAAAATCTTCGATGTCTATTAGTCACTATAGCACTCCAGTAGCGTCACCAGGCGTAACAGCTGCAGACCTGCAAGCTCAAGACTATTTTGCTCCGCAAAACACAATGAGTCCGAATAATGTAACCAACAATATGACTTCCGATTCTCTCGATACTGGGATTGAGGCAGAACCTGGTGCATCCGAGGGTGATGACTTAACTGCGGAAGGAAAGCCAAAGAAGAAGAAACCATTGAAACCGATTGATATCGATGAGACCATTCAAAAGCTCTTGGATGCAGGTTATTCAGCGAAAAAAACACGATCTGTTGTTCTAAAAAATTCTGAGATAACACAGATCTGCCAAATGGCAAGAGAAATATTTCTTTCACAACCTTCACTGTTAGAATTGTCACCACCGGTCAAGGTCGTAGGGGATGTGCACGGCCAATATGCCGATTTGTTGAGATTATTCACAAAATGTGGATTTCCGCCATCATCCAATTATTTGTTCTTAGGGGACTATGTCGATCGAGGAAAGCAATCATTAGAGACAATACTTCTATTACTATGCTACAAAATAAAATATCCAGAAAACTTCTTTCTGTTAAGAGGTAATCACGAATGTGCGAATGTGACCAGGGTCTATGGTTTTTATGACGAGTGCAAACGTCGTTGTAACATCAAGACGTGGAAAACATTTATAGATGCCTTCAATTCCTTACCGTTAGCTGCAATAGTTGCAGGTAAAATCTTTTGTGTCCATGGCGGACTATCGCCTGTTCTAAATTCTATGGATGAAGTTAGACATGTCAGCAGACCCACTGACGTCCCAGATTTTGGTTTAATAAACGATCTCTTGTGGTCTGATCCAACTGATTCACCAAATGAGTGGGAAGATAATGAGAGGGGTGTTTCATACTGTTATAATAAAGTTGCAATCAACAAATTTTTGAACAAATTCGGATTCGATCTTGTATGCAGGGCTCATATGGTCGTTGAGGATGGTTATGAATTTTTTAACGATAGAAGCTTGGTTACCGTATTTTCGGCACCAAACTATTGCGGAGAATTCGATAACTGGGGCGCTGTTATGAGCGTAAGCGAGGGCCTACTCTGTTCCTTCGAATTGTTAGAACCTCTCGACAGCGCTGCATTGAAGCAAGTCATGAAAAAGGGAAGACAAGAGAGAAAAATAGCCAATCAGCAACAACAACAACCAGAGTATCAAGGTACGTTATGATCATTTACCTTTTCTCCCACAATTTATCCCGCAGGGACACGTTGTATATAATGAAATATCCATAATCCAATAGTCATTAATCATGATGACATTACGAAATATTTGTATTGTCACTTATATTCGATGCTAGACTATGTTGGTAGCAAGATCTGATACCTAACTAACCTTTCGATATGATACCCATTTTAGAGCGTTCCTTGGAAAGGGAAGAATCGATGGTGATTGAAACTAAACTTGACTTCGGGATATTTCTTTCGATAGATTTTTCAAGGGGCACTATCATATATAGTTGTTCATTTGATATATTTTCTGTACTACTTGTCATTCTGCAAATATATATTAATATATATTGATCTATATAATTATAACTTGTGAATTAATACTATAATGTGGTGTATTTTTTTTTAAAAACAAAATATACGCAATTATTCCCTTTCTGTAGGAACTACTGCAGATTATTTTATCATTAACTCAAATCTGTTATGAGGACTGAATCCATTTAATATATGATAAGTGGGTAAATGTTGAGTGAGAGGCAGTATGGTGGATTCGCAATTTATTTGTCGTCTACAATTGGGGTCATATTCATTATATTGTGGGCGATCGCCCCACAGGCTATAGCGGGCAGCGGAGCCTTACAAGAATTTTTTGAACTATTACCTCAACGTTATTGGATCCTGGCAATTCAGTGTATAATTCTAATGACTATGCTATTCACATATGTTGGATTATTAGCGTATAACGTTGATGTTTTAACCGCTCCATTGAATGACCCACGAACGGTCATTGACGCAAAGGGAAGATTGATCCAATATTCTACTAGGAAAGAGCTGGAATGGTACTTTTGCCATGAGACTAGCGGTGTTGTTGATCTACCAATTAATGAGGTTAGTCGATATCTGTACTTGGACAAAAAAATGAGAGCCGGAAATGCTCATTCAATATAAAGAGTTACCTGATTAATAATAACATTAAATACTATACATTTTGATTGTTTATGACGGGTCGGAATGACTCATACTAATTCATTAACGCTGTAATGTAGTCGCTTTTTAATAGAGAATAGTTAAGGCGTGCAGGAATCTTAAGCTAACGAATGGGAAGTGCCACGACCTCTACCACGACCTCTACCACGTCCACGACCTCTAGATGAGGAGCTACTATCTCTTGCTTGGTCTTTTAAGAAACCAGCAGCTGGTGCAAAAAGACCATATTGCTGTGAAGGTCTGTCATCGTGTTTTTTATAACCCTGTTGGCCTGATTCCGAATTAAATTTACCTCCACGGGAGAAATGGTCACCCCCACGGTGGTTTCCACGGCCTCTTCCTCTGAAGTTGCCCCTACCACGACGAGCATTATTGTAATTCTCTCTCTTTGAGTCTCCATCTTTGTGTTGAGCTTCCATAAAAAGGAACTTACCGGGAGCTGAAGAACCATCCCTCCCATGCACATAATCCGCTCGATCTTCATCCTTTGAGTCTTCGGCCGACTTTACATTTTCATCGATAATTTCTGGTTCAATTGGTGTTTTGTTCAAAGATACGTTTTCTAGGCTTAAAGGTTCTGCACTTTCTGCTTTTAGTTCTTTTTCCTCCGCTTCCTTTTCCTCTTGCTCTTTTCTTGCCTCTGATTCTTTTTTCTTTACCATATCCATAAAATTCAATGTTGGTGTCACAATCGGTTTGGGCTTTGGATCTTCAACCGCTTCTGAGTCAGCGCCATTGATGCTCTTATCCTTTTTTAGGATTTGCATATGCTGTCTAATTTTTTGACCTTTTTGCTGAGTGGTTTCCCCATCATCATCATCACCCACAGTTAATCGTCTTAAGGTCTTGGTATCTTCAATTCCCAAGGTATCAATTTTCTCCTCCAACTTCAATAACTTGGTCTGAGTATCTACTGGTTTTGCACTACCAAATGGATTAGACTTACGTCTATGGGAAGATTGCGGTTGTTCTTCCGTTTCATCGATAACAGCAGATTGCGAATCCATTGGATGAGCAGGAGCACGTGAAGGAGGAGGAGGAGGAGGTAAACCTTCACCAGAGTGTCTCCTACGACCTGAAGAAGGATGGTAGACCCTCGAGGCGTCATCATGGGGAGCTAATAGCTTATCCTTATCCATATACTCTTTAAAATCGCCAAATTCTGCTGCATCAACAAAAATGTTGTACAATTCTTTCAAAGGCTGTCTCCATTGCGACATAATCTTGTCCATGTCTCTAAAAGAATACACTTCCACAAATGCAACTTTCGAATCTCTCTTAAAATTTTGATCAAAAACATCCTTTTCGTTTCTCGCGCCTAGAGATTTATTGAGTTCCCAAAAAAGTTTAAACTTGACAAATTGCGCTCTCTTAGACTTGAACAAATCTTCAATCTCATAGTTGGTAAAATTTTGTGGAAGGTGCGAGAACTTCAAGATGTAAGGTGGTCCATTAGACGATGCTTGCTGGAATCTCTGGTCGTGTCCATAAGTTGATTTTGAATCCAGACGAATAGTCGAATTCTTCAACACATCAAGACTCGTTGTGTTTGAAATCGAGGTTTTGATAGCATTCAAATCAATCTCTTCTTCATTCCAAACTGAATCCCCTAGCGAGTTATCGCTAAAGAATTCCTCTAATGACATCTTCTTCTTAGCCGCATGGTTTTTTGAGTTGCTTGCCATAATCTAGTTTCACAATCCTCAACTCTTATAGTAATAAAGGGGGGTCGAATCTTTACTATACTTTTCCGCCTTCTTATTCGTCGTCGCACTAATTTACAACCCTAAACGCAGTTTGTTAATTCAGCCTTACTTATTCTAATATTTTTCCTTGAAAAAACTATGGTTTAGTCAATATTTGATTGAAACGTTTCCAAACTAATTCGTTTATCAAATCAATAGCTGCAATTCTGGAAAAGTATTAATAATTTAAACCGAAGTTTCCTAATTCAAATCCGATACTTGACGCGTTTCACCTTATCCCTCTCTTAAAGTATTGTCCTAATTACTACGCTAGCCTAATTTTGTATGGTTCCTTTTTAATTGAAAATATTCCACCTTACTTAATCGTTTTGAACGACACACAGCACAAAAAGTAGCACGTGACAACACATGACAAAGTTACCCGTACTATTATGCAAGCCACACCACGTGAAAAAATGTGGCTCCACTCGGACTCCCGAGGAAAGAAACAATAGTGAAAAAAACGTCCGACCGCTTGCTCATTGCTCAAAGTGGAATCCATTCGATGGCTATCACTGCGCGTGATGATGGGTAAATAGGACCTGTTTAGTATACGAAAATCTATACAAACATTAGTCTGATAAAGTGATAGAATTGTTTTTGTATAGTTATGGCTTTTTTTTTTAAGTAGTCAGATATATACTACTTCTTTTATCTTGTACCTGAAATTGACTTCGAAAAGTGCAGTCAGGTTTCCAGTGAATAGTTTTTCTGTCCAGTATATATCGACCGGAGAGGAGAATATCTATCTTGGTTGGTGTTGAACGCTTCGATTTGATCAGTGAATTATCCTCCAGATTGGGCGAAATATATCGATAAACTAAAGAAATGACAGGTAGTTTAATAAGGACAAGTTCCAGGAGATGGACACTGGGGCTAGTTCTTTTAGGAGTTGTTGTGATATCGTGGGTATTATCATCCTTGTTGATAAGCTTAATTTTTGAGGACGACTTATATCGCAAGCCATTTTGGATTACCTATTTGAACACTTCTTCATTTATATTTTACCTGATACCAACGTTTAGGAAGGTGGTAGAGAGGTACAAGCATACGGGTAAGTTTAGCATACACGATGAATTATTGATAGAAGAGGAAGGGGATATTGACGAGAGTGTTGATGAGCATTCTACGTTGGTATCGAAGAGCTCATCAGATCCTACGATTAAGTTACCCTTGCGGTCGACGATTAAGCTCAGTGCACAGTTTTGTGTGTTGTGGTTTTTGGCTAACCTGGTGACGAATGCCTCATTGAGCTACACGAGCGTTGGTTCTCAAACTATTTTGTCGTCTACATCCTCGTTTTTCACGTTATTGGTCAGTGCCATGTGTCATTTAGAGTCAATCAACAAAGTTAAAGTTTATGGCAGCATAGTTTCGTTTATTGGGATTATTTTGGTGACGCGGTCGGATTATGCTTATTCTACGTCTGACATACATTTTGCTATCCCATATAAATTTCACAATGGTGTTGATTCTGATAACACAAGTGCATTCATAATGTTTGCAGGGAATGTATTAGCCCTTGCAGGTGCATTACTTTACGGGGTGTACTCGACTTTGTTGAAGTTGAAGGTCCAGGATGAGTCCCGCATAAATATGAAGATATTTTTTGGGTTTGTTGGTTTCTTTACACTGGTATTTCAATGGCCAATTATCATTTTGCTACATTATACAGGAACAGAAACCTTTGAGTTGCCGTCTTCGCCTAAAGTTTTCTGGATCGTCTTAATAAATTGCGTTATTACTTTTATCTCCGATTTTTGTTGGGCAAAGGCAATGTTGTTAACATCGCCATTAATTGTTACCGTTGGATTGAGTACCACTATTCCATTGGCAATGTTCAGTGATTTTTTCTTGAAACACAAGCCGATGACAATAACTTACTTATTCGGTGCTGTTCTGATATGTGGGTCGTTTTTCATTGTCAATAGAAATGCGGAAGAGGAATCTTTGATCGAAAATGTCCTGGAAGGGTCAGAGGAAGTTCCTCTTTCCACATCAGTCTAAATTTAGTATTATCATTACCAATTACTCCACCATTTTTGTTTTGTTTGCATACCTGCTCCTCGGTCAGCGATCGAACCCATCTCTCCTGATTTCATTTCTATAGTCATTTGATGGTTTTCTATTTTGAATATGCCATCTTTTCATTGATATACCATTCGCATACTATATTCTATAATATTATAAATTATTAATCGCATCGCAAGACTAACTACTTGATAGGTTGAAAATGTTTGTTCATCATAGATACAAGTCACGTTCCATAGAGGCCGCCATCACAGCAACGCATATGGATAATCTGGGTTTTTTATTTTGAAACATGAAACGAAGTACATGTACAAATACGAGAGAGATATGCATATCCCTATGGAAAGCAAGTTTTTCTGAGTGTTGCTTAAGTGCCTGATCTTCGGGATGCCTAGTAGAAGTAAAAAGAATGCCGCCATAGCAATGTACATAGTTGAAACAGTTAAAATCTCAATACCGAACTGATAACCCATACCGCCGCTAAACCACATGATATCTCCTTCACTATTGGCTGCTAGAAAGACAACATGGTTCATCGCTGTGAATTGATAACCCGTGATTGAAATATATATTATAGCGAGCGAGAGCAATCCCACAAAAAATCTGGTCTTACTTGCTATCAAGGGCAGTAGCTTCTTCTTAAAAAGCACGAAGACAATAACGTATAGACCAAAAGACTTGATGAATTTGTCGTATTCAAAATTGTTAGGAACACTGATGACAAAGTTGGCTCTTTTGGCAAGGAAATCAGCAAAGTGAAGAGGTTGTTTGATACTTTCTCCAGTTATTTGGTACTGGAAGAATGGACTACTTATCCAAGAAAATCCTTCGCCATTCTCAGTATTTTCACTTCGTGGAGGGTACACCATACATATGGGCAGTTGGTTGATCTTGAATTCTTCTACGAATTGATCATTTTTCGATACATCCAGCTTGAAAAATGCAACACTATTTGCTTTTTCTTCCGGAAGCTGTTTAAGAATGGCGTTAGATACTTTCCGTAGATTGGATTCAAATGCATGGCATACTTCACACAATTCACCATTTCTATTTGGGGAATCACTGGTGACAAAAACCACGGAAAAAAAGTCTCTTAATCCTTTGCTGAAGTGCTCATAATTTTCGTCTGTAACTTCAACTATACCATCTGAATCACGCACTGAAATGAAATCTTGGACAAGCAAAGCGTCACCTAGGAATAGCGAGAAAAGTAACCATAAAACACATAAAATTCGCATTTCAAAAAAATTGGACACAGATATAGTAAGTGATGATCGAGCTCTGTGCCTCAATTCAAACTAATATAATATTGGAATAACTCTTTCGTCTGTCCTATGTTTTAAATTTTGCTTTACCTTTGTATGTTATAGCGGAGTTTCAATATTCAAGTGAAATCGTATTGAGCTTTATTTTAGGCAAACTCAAAAACAATAAACAATCTTGTACTCAGTGAAGACAACAAAAAGATAATATGTCAAGTTCCCTGCAATTGGTCTCTGAATACTACCAGTCTGTTATAAAATGTGATAGAATATACTTTGCGGCACTAGATGAACCTCAGACCTCATCAGAACTGTTACTGAGTAGAGAGAACATCTCTCTCAGAAATCAAGTACAGCAATTAACTATGGAGGTGACCCTGAAGAAAGAGGAGCTAGAAAGCGCCAAACAGATTCATAAAACCCAGAGAGCTTTACTAGAGTCGAAGCTAGATAATGCCAAGAGTACGATTCGTAAGCTATCCGGAAGAGATGATTCAACGGAACCAGAATCAGAGAAAATGAAGTTTCATTTATTATCACCGCTGCAGAGTGGCAAAAGCGATGTTACTGAGAAAAGAGTCTCCAAGCTAAGGCATGTTATTGTTCAAGGCAAAGCAACGCTATTTGATGATGAAACGGACGATACCGCAAATAGAACTGATGATGTTCTTTTTGTCAATTCGTTGCGGACCAATAATGATATTAGATTCCAAGCCAATGGAGAGAAAGTTGATTCAAATTTAGGGAAAGAAATGCATTTGATTGAAAAGAGTGGCTATACAACAGAATTGAAGAAGAAACGAAAGCTTTCAAATAGAAAAATTGATAGTGAAGGTTTTATTGACGACCAGAATGATGAGCATGATAGTGAATTAAGATCCAGAGGGAATAAAATTAAGGGATTATTTAAAGTTTAGATAGATAGCACAAAAATGACATAATTGAAACTGTGAACTTTGATATAGAGATTCATAGTAAATGTATTCATAATTTCGATTTTAACCCATTCAATCTATACTTGACATTTTTCAACTGTTTGGTCTCCGGTTCCCACTCTTCAAATTCTTTAAAAAGACAGTCGATTCCAGACCTTTCCAAATGAACACCAGTTTCGTATAAAAGACCTCTCATACACCAAGGTAGGTGGTAAGGATTTGAACCTAATTGATCGACTTCGTAGTGCCTGTATTTGACTGGGATATCAATAGGTAAATCTGTAGTCTCTAATGCGAATTGTATTCCTAGTTCGTATACTTGACCTTCATCATATATCTTCGAGTGACCACCACCAGTCAATGTTCCAGCCAATGACCCGCTGATTTCTTTTATGATACCATGATCATCGTATCCCAAATTTATTAAGTTATTTGCTATGCTCACAATTCTCGTAATGAAAGCAGGTGTTTTAGAATCTTTATCGACAAATGTCGCCTTGAAAATGTTTGGGTGATGAGCGAATTGGCAAGTAGAAGAATACAGAGGCACTAGCTGATCATTTATCGATCCAACGAAGCATATTTTGACGTTACTTGCAATGCAAATACGCAAACTCTGAATGTACTTTTGAGATTGAACTGAATGAAAGTTCTGAAATTCGAATAGTTCACTTAACGAATCGCTTTCTATGGCAGAGTATGCCTTAACAAAAAAAGTCTGATCAGCTCCGTAAAATGGTCCATTATTTATACCCGCCATTGCTAAAACACTTACTATCTTTTTTTTTCTTTCTTTACTAAAAGCCATAGGCGCAGTATCTGGAGGAACGACATTGTCAACTTCTATTATGCCAGCCTCAATCAATTTTGCAAGCAATATTATGGCGACAGGGCATCCTTGAGAATGAGCTACGAAATAAACGAAGTCCGCCTTGTTAATTTCACTTATCCATTTTTGCAAAACCGCATAAAAAAAATCCACTCTATCAAAAACTTTTCCTTCTTTTTCCAATGCAATTTTACTGATCTCAATCGGTGTCTTGTTCTTGTGAAACCATTTCAATACCGACTTTTCTGCCTCCGATATAAATTTTGTGGAGGTACCAGTCGGTTCACCGATGATGGGACGTATCATTTTAGTCGGAAAAAATCCATGAAGCCCAACTATTAATACTTTTACTGGCCTAGTTTTACCGTCAGACAACTTGTTTAATGAAATATTTGACGGTTGTCTAAGCAAATGTCGCGGTTGAGAAGACTTGAATCCTGGTATGTGCCATGCTCGTTCAAATTTGTTCAAATATGAACCAATTGAAGTCAAAATTGTAGAAGAAGGAAGAGTATCAAAAGACGGAACCAATAAATTTGAATTATGTCCGTGAGCTTCATTTGAATTCTTTAAATCTGTCTCTTTAGATGTTTGCTCTTCAGATTTTGTTTTGAACAAAATGGCATCATAACTGTCTCCCGCAATAACTTCATTTGATACCAGGGAAGAAGTTTTTGATCTCAGTACCTCCTGTGGCTCATCCTTCTTATTCCAAAATGACCAAGATCTTTTCTGCGAAGGCTCATTCGATCCATTAATTTGCTGGTTTGAAGTCTTCCTTTTAAGAGCTGGTTGATATTCTTCTTGTTCGTTGCTTGTGTGATTTGTATTTTCAGTATTTGCCCCTAACTTAGAAAAGGGCGTCAATGAAATTATAGATGGCTTCCGCCACCAAGAATCTTGACCATTCGTAGGCTCTGAAGGTTGATGATCAGATTTGGTGTTACTATCCCTCCTGGAGCTCCATATCGACCAAGCCGTACTGGGCCGTCTGCCATCTTTCTCGTTGCTGGAGTTACCAATACTACCACCAACATCTGTATTAACTTTGTTGTTTTCGTTACCGTTATTCGTATTAGACAATTTGGAAGTGATGACGTCTTTATTCAAAGACCTTACTGATGATAAACTTGATCGTTGGAGAGAAGATCTACTGGACATTTTCTATTGTCCTATGATTATCCTTCAGTTGAAATTAGGGAATTCTTTTTCAAATTGCCAAATCACAAATGTTTAGAAGATGCCAGTGCTTAACGAAACCCACTTAATTCCTTAATATGAGTCTTCGGATACAAACTTATCAGATGAAGTAAAAGATTTGAGGCGCTTACACGGAATATTTGGAATGATTTTTATTTCTTTTTGGATATATTGATGTGATATATCCCTGGTATTTTTTAAGAAACACCAGCTCTTCTTCTTCCTCAAATCGATGAAAATCATTAAATAAATAATTTACCAACGCAAAAACACGAAATACGTAAGAACTTCTGACGTGTAGTATCACGAAGGACAACCCTCATAAAGGACTCGAAGTAATAAAACCACTGAATGCTGACGTGAATTAATTATGAGTGGTCTAAAGCGTTCTAATGGAAGTGACGATGGATCAACACCAAACAAACGGTCAAAAATTTTAGTGACAGATTTCTTCAAAAAGAATGACAAGCTCAAAAGGAATACCGAAGTTAAAACTACAAACAAACCTGTCACATCAGATAATCAAATGCAAATTTATGCGGAAGATATATCAATAGGAAGTGATGATTCGACTAATACCAACGTCAGCAAGTTGACTGATATCATACTTTCCAATGTTCCTGAACCAAAGAAACACCTGCTTGAATTGGAGTTGGAATCGATTGACGTGAGCTGGCTTGCAAAGCTACAAAAGGAATTTAGCAAACCTTATTTTCTACAATTAAAGGAATTCGTCACCAAAGAACAAAAGAACAATACTGTGTTTCCTCCACCAGAAGATATATATTCGTGGACAAGATTAACAAAGTTTCCTGACGTCCACGTGGTTATCATCGGGCAAGATCCTTATCATAATTTTAACCAGGCTCATGGTCTTGCATTTAGTGTAAAAAGCCCAACTCCTGCTCCACCTTCTTTGAAAAATATATATAAAGAGTTGCAAATGAACAATTATTCTGATTTCAGGGTGGATTATTCGTATGGCGACCTAACATCATGGAGTAAACAAGGTGTTCTGTTATTGAATACTTGTCTTACGGTCAGAGCTCATTCTGCGAATTCACATTCAAAAAAGGGTTGGGAACAATTCACAAAGCGTGCCATTGATCTTCTAATTGAGGATAGGGCAAAAACAGGAAGGCCAATAGTTTTTTTGCTTTGGGGTTCTAATGCAATAAAGCTAGTTCAAGATAAAGTTAGCCAAATGCCCCAAAACTTTCTGGTTTTAAAGTCCGTACATCCTTCTCCTCTGTCTGCATCTCGCGGATTTTTTGGCAACTCACACTTCAAGAAGATTAATGAATGGTTCTATGAACGCAAGTTACCAATGATTGATTGGAGTGTGGTACCAGGATTACAGCTAGAGGAGGTTGTTACCGCTAACTCCTCCTTGCTATGAACATTGAATTTAAGGATTTCGTTGGTGTTTCACGGTAGTATTCTCTTGTAGTATACCGGAAGTCTGGAAATTTGAGTCTTCCAGTTCAAATCGGAAAACCCAACTTTTCTGATATAACGCTATAAATGGATAGATATTTTATTTAGCAATACAGCTTATGAGTGCTGCATCATTCTGCTTTCCAGAAAACAATTATTATCGTGGTGATAAGTAGTCGCGCCACCAAATTCAATTCTTAACATGTATGCTTTTCGCCTAAACCTTAAATAGGAAGCAGTTCAAGTAAGAAATTTCAAAAATAAAAATGTTGATAAAATGAATCACTAATAGTCGAACAATTTGATGCAAGCAGAGTCTCTCGTAATGACCGCGCATAGTGATTCCGAACTCGATTCGCAAGATTTATTTGCTGAATCCTCTTTTACAGACACCAGAAGCACGTCACCTATGGATTTGGTCGAGAAAACGCCAAAAACCTCTGCTAGACAAAATAAGAACTCAGTGGCACAATTGATCGAGGAGGCTACCAGATATGATATGAAGAGCGAATATTATCTCCCCAAGAGTTTTTTAAGAGATAGATCAAAAATTAAAAAGGCCTCAAGCTCAAATGATGACTCTAGTGATAATTCGATCAAGAATAACACCAAACAAAAAGTACGGAAAAGCTCTAAAACTGAGAAAATCAACAAGAAAGGCAACGGTGAACTCAAAAGTTCTGTTCATAACGTAATTTTAGGAAATCCTGGGGGTTTAGGGAAAGGTAAGGGGAAGGTAATGCGGAAGAAAACTACTAAAATGAACGGACAAAAAATACACGGCAATCATTCATCTTCTGAGACTGAATTAATAAAAGTTAATGATATCGAAGGAAGCCAAAATTATTTTTTGAAAAATCCAGAGGTTTTGATGTCAATACATCCCTCATTTTTCAGTTTTGATAATGATATTATTCATAATACACACAAATATCCCATAATACACTCTACGGTATTATCAGGAAAACCAGATGAACCCAACATACACGTAATAAAGCTCTATTCTCTAATTTATGAAGATTCTTATGAAGAATTTATTATAGATTTCATGTCAAAATTGGGACGGTACAATCCGATGCTGGAGATAGGGCAAACGGTCGAAGCTAATGTGAGAATTTATTTCCCATCAAAATTCAAAACTGAGGGGATGCTCCTAGTGAAAAAATTGAATGACGCCTACGAAAAATCTGATGGAAATGGGTTCAAAAATCTGGTTCACGAATATAACGTTTTAATCGGAAAAATTCCAAGATCTCTAGTCCTCCAGCACTTGCAAACGGTTAAGAGTATTCCAGCATGTTTTCTGTATAATTTCCTAACAACTTGCTATACTAGGGCAATCTACCCTAATGCGAACCAACTGAAAAAGTATGCCAGCTTCAGTAATTTTGTGTATGGTGAATTGATGCCTGAATTCCTTACAAAAGCTTATAAACAATGTGATTTGAAACCAGGTCATGTCTTTATGGACTTAGGCTCTGGGGTTGGGAATTGCGTAATGCAGTCAGCCTTGGAATTCGGATGCCGATTGAGCTTTGGATGCGAAATTATGGATTCTGCCAGCGAACTAACAGAAATTCATTTAACAGAACTTCAAAGCAGATGTAAGCTGTGGGGTTTGAATTTAAAGTCTATCGAATTTTCGTTGCGGAAAAGTTTTGTTGATAATGAACGGGTACAGGAGTTGATCGGGCAATGTGATGTCATCTTAATAAACAATTTCATTTTTGATCCTCCTTTGAACAAGAAGGTTGAAAAGATAGTACAGGGACTAAAAACAGGCGCTAAGATTATATCCTTAAAAAGTATAAGGCCTCCGGGGTATACCATTAATTATGATGACGTTGAAAATATTTTTAACAAATTAAAAGTCGAAACATTTCCACTTCCCGAGAACAGCGTTTCGTGGACACATAGAAGCGTCGGAAACTACTTCATTAGCACGGTTGAAGAGGATATCGATGAAAGCATATTTCATACGCCAATTATCGGAAAAATACGAAGAAGAAAACCGGTACGTTACACGAGATGATCTGATATATAAGTTAGCCAATTCAATAGTGCTCATTTTTAGTATAGCATAAGGAACTCATCTTGTCTACACATCAAGCCAAATTTTGCATGCGTTCTTCAACATACAACCATATTTCTATCTTACAATGACAAATCATCTATAAAGAATATGGCCGCTCTATCTACTTGATAAAGACAAATTCACATTGCACAAAGTACACCAATAAAAGAAAGTACATTATCACTAATTCGATTGGGACAGAGCCTCCTCCTGACCGCTCAAAAGCGTGAAGGAAGGAGCCTGAAGTTTTTCAGTCCCCTTCAAAAAATCAAGCTCCATGACAAAACAAAACTGTAGTAAGTTAGCCTTTAATTTCAACACTAGCTCCCCTGCTGCCTTGGCTGAACCCCCAGTTGCAATAATGTCATCCACAATGATGACATTCGAGCCCTCAGGAATTGATTCAACCTGTATTTCAAACACATCCTGACCATACTCTTTCACATAAGTGGCTTTGTAAACTTCACCTGGCAATTTCCCCTGCTTTCTAACAGGCACAAAACCAGCACCCAATGCCAATGCTAAAGTTGGACCAAACAAAAACCCACGCGACTCTAATCCAACAACATAATCAATCTTTTTGTTAGGAAAAGTGTCTTCAATATACATTTTGAAAGCATCTATGAGCTTTTGGAATAGCTTTGGCTCTCTGAATATAGGCAAGAAATCTTCATACAGAATACCTGGTTGGGGAAAATTAGGGTATTGATGAAGAGCGCTCTTCAAGTCACTTGCAAACTCTGAAATAGACATTTTTTTTATCTTATATCTGACGCTAAGCTAGTATTAAAATAAATAGATCTAACAGACTCATAAGTTCGAATTGTTAACGAACTTATTTTATTAGAACATCGATGAGATGTATTGAAAAAAATTTCTAAAAAGGGCCCTCGCCCCAAAATATTTTGGGGCCAATAATATGCATTTTAGGATGATGTGCTATTCCAACAAAATTAAGGTATGAAAATGCAAACATTTCTAAATTAGAAGGAAAACGCTGATGATATCCAATGATATTACAGAGGTGCGAGCGTTCATGGGTTGGGAATTAATCTCGTGAATATACCTGTCCATATATTTTTCATATACTGTCGAGAATGGCTTCCAGAAGTCATGTGCACACTTACGGGACAAATGACGAAGGTTTACCTAACTATTATGTCGAATTAACTGGAAAGCAACTATCCGAATTCGAATTGTTCGACTCTTTGTGCTCTAATGAGTCATATGACTCTCTCATATACATTTGTGAACAAAAATTAAACCAGGGAATTCTTCCTGTATTTTCAGGTGAGGTAATCGATGTTCTTTTGACACTAAGTACTATCGGAATACATAAAGGCGAAACCTTATTGAGAAGACATGATCCAGTAAATGTTGGTAAATGTTGGCTACCAATGCGCAGTTTGCGACTTTTGAACAACTTGTTGGATGTTTTGATCGAATTTAATTGTGAAACCTATGATTGTCATTCTTTAGAACTATTGCGATGTCAATTTTTTTACTTTCTAGATCGGATAAAGGTGGTTAAGGGACGGTCTTTAATTGAAGCAAAGGCCTCTGAAAAAGGTATTTTCAGTAGTGCAAATAGAGACCATAGTTATTTGGGGGGTTCTGTCAGTGATTCGACGGACGAATCACTGCCAAGGCTGTACAACTCGTATGTTAGTTTAATTGATGCCAATTTAGAGGTTTTCAAGACACCTCTGGTGACGCGGGTTTTATCAGGGCCTGGCTCATTTTGGAATCTTATTTCATGGTCTTTGGCATATAGTATGGATGATTCTGAGCCGAATTACTCATCCGCTCAACTTTGGTTAAGTATTGCTAGATTTCTTTTTCGAGTTTATCACATTCGTCTTGAATATATGCTTTTGGTGGAAATGGAGTCTTTCAGAGATAATTCGCTGAACTTTAGAAATAATATCACGAATTCTAAACTTTTTGAATTGTTTGATGGCGTTGATAATAAGAACATGTGTCAAGGCCTTCTTGACTATATATTTGTGGGATGCGTAAAACATGACGAATTGAGACCGATCGCACCATTGGCTAACGAACTTGGACCGAGCAAAACCTACATTGATCAATATAAGAGTTCGGCTAGTGATAAATTGTCACTTACTATGGAGGTACGGAGATCAATACTGAATTTGTTTTCAAAATTTTATTGTATTCTGCACTGCGAAAATGGAGATGAAAACAAATTATCTAGGAATTTTGTGAGAATGGTCGTGGATTGCATTTTCTATGAATTTTCGATTGATATTTTCCATCACTTTTTCATTTCCACCCCTTCATTGAAAGAGTACGAGTTGTTATCCCATCTTGCCGAATCTTTTGTACAGAAATGTTTTGATAGCTTTCAAATCGACCATGTCGTACAGATTTCGGACAGAATGAGAAGCCATGTAGATCTTGCTGATGAATTGTTGCAGATTGTTAGTTTATTAAGAAAATCTTCTGTTATCGGTAAGACGAGATTTGCAGAAAGAAAGATGCAACTTGAATTCTGCGTTCTCTTATTTGGGCGTTTTGGAACATACATCCACGGATCGAGAAAGTTTAAAGGCATTCCTGAATTCGAAGAAAAAATTAAAGTCATTGGTGCAGATCCTAGGCTTAACTTAAAAGATTTGCAAAAAGTATTTAGAATTAATTGAAGGATCAATCGATTATGTAGGATTCTTTTTCAAACGAACTTTTCACGTGTACCATTGTGTTCATTATATTCCTCACAGCTACAACATGCCATGGAATGTAATTGTCTTTCCCAGATGATACACCAAACCAAGAATTTAGGCCAGCTAGATTTCTGTACTGTTCTAAAATAGTTTTCAAAAGCGTCGTGCTGTCCGAATGTGGACAATTCAAAAGATTCACTTCAAATTTGTCCATGAATTTTTCCCCATCTCCAGGTGAAAAACGGACCAGCCCACCGCTTTTTATAGCGCAACGATGTTGGGAGTTTGCAAGTTGTAATGGGGAACTGAAAACCAACCCATGAATCTCTTCGTCCAAATTGACAATTTCATAGTCGTCAATATGATCACCTGAGACCTGAAATTCATTCTTAGGATCTCGGAAAAGGTTTTTGAAAGTAGGATAGGTTTTATCTTCGTCAAATAAAGAAAGCTTTGTATCATCTCCAACACAAACAACAGCTAGATGTAAATCTTTTGTTCCTACGGAAAGCCGTCTCCAGTGAACAAGCTCTTCGTCAGGCAATACACTATCTAGCCTGGTCAACACAAGACACAGTTTTCCATATTTTCCTGATGCGATTTTCAAAGTAATCCTCCACATTTCATTGCAAACTTGTTCAAATCTAGTCCGCGAGTTTCCAATATACCAGGTCTTTACAAAGCTGTCTTCTCCGTTGGCATCACACCATGCAGCGCTGAGCCATTCCCGGTCTATACTACGCAAATATGCGAGGTGGATGTAGTTGTCGTAGTGAATTGATAGCGGACTTGCTCCATTCATGGCACGTATTTCTACTTTTCGGGGCAAATCGTTGGCAATTGAAGTAAATTTGGTCGCTTTGGGAGGTAAGCTATTGTATATGCTAACGCATAAAGAGTTGTAGGATGCCAATGGCGTGAGAGGGTCTTTCAAAAAATCAAGACTAACTAATCTTAAGAATAATTCAGCTTTAGGTAGTTTTGATTTAACCTCTTTTTGAATCAGATGAAACTTTAGAATTATCGAAATTACTTCCTGCAAGGATGACTCTTTAATCGGTAGAAATATCAATAGAGGGAAATTTTTCACATTTGATGTGGTAGTTGAGCAAAATGATACTATCTGAGCCGAAAGTAAAAGCAATGTATCCTGATTCAAATTTTTTAAATAAATTAACCCTTTATTATCCTCGTTAGTTAACTTAGTTAATTCGCAGAATCCTAATTCTTGGTTAGAATACATTTGAGAAATCTGAGAAATAAAATGTTTGCATTCGTCTTTCGCTTCTGTAGTAAGGAATAATGCCCTAAAGTTTTTGACTCCTTTATGTGGCTTGAGATTCAAATAAGGTGAAAAAGAATTACATGTAGCCTTAAGCTTTATAGTACTCTCTGCCTTTTTTGCATAAATTGATGGTTCGGGCAAATAGAAGAATTCGTCTATCATTTCACCTCCGTTTACCTTTGAGAAGTCTGGGAATAAAGACATTAACGTATTACTCACAACACCAGGCTCACAGTCTCTCACACCTTTAAACTTACTTGAAGATGTACAAAAATGACAGATTAGCTCACTGCTGAAGATAATTTGCTCAGTAAGAATATCTAATATTTCTTCCTGATCTTTTCCTGGGGGCAAGGAGGGGGTTTTTGATAGAAAACTGTCTGGAATAGAAAATAAGGGCATATGTCTTAGTAAGTAGGGCAGGATTCTCGAGGAGTCCGACTGATGATTTTCTTCAATACCACTCGTGAGTTCAGACTGGGAGTTTTTGGTGGTAGCTTCTTGCTGAAGGATATCTACTGGACTTTGTTGCTTCTTAGCCTCAGGAGAAACTGTCTCTAGTGGTAAAGATGGTGTGGCATCAAGATATAATGGAAGGTTTGAGTTAATGAATGGAGTTACTTGCCCGGAAATATCTTCAAGTGTCGCTTTGTCGTTCATCTGTGAGACCTTTCCAGATGGGCTAACCTTCCAGATACCTTCTAATTGAGGTGTCTTTATCGATTTTTCATTCAAACCGCCCAGTAGTGAGGAAGCAGAGGGTTCATCTTTTGTCGTCGGAGGATTGATGAGTTCTGGTAATGAGTCACGCGTTATTGGTTCATATGAATTTGTTATGAGAACTGGCCCGTCATTATTTTTTGGACCCTCGCCAATCATCCCTTTGCGGCTGTACGAAACTTGTGCGCTAAATTCTGTGGGACTATAATCACTATCCTCTTCCTCAGAGCTGGAAATATTCGCTGTGCTTATTCCAAAACTTAGTGGTTCATCGTTGTTTTCAGGATCAAAAGAAAACTTGCCCCCGTTCTTATACTTTTGATCGACGTCACTTTCAATTATTGGATTGAAATTCAAGGGTGCATATATACTTTTCTTTCTATCTTTTGGCGTTTCAACCGGTAGTGGAGCACCAGGATCTTCATATAGAGTAGGTGTTGAAGGAATCGTAATATCATCGACAGGTATGTCTAAGTAGGACCTTTTGGTTCCACCTTTTTTGATTTGTCCTGATGATGATACAGGCGTAGAAATTTTTCCAGATATCATTTCGGATGAATCATGACTTCCCGCTATCTCGTCATCATCTTCAGCCATATCGAACATTTCATCTGTGATCTCTTTAACAACATGTTCCGTTCCAGCAGTATCTTCCTTAGATACTTCTTCGTCGCTCTCTTCACCAAACAAATCTTTGTTAAAATTGATCTCCTCCTGAACATTTGCTGAAGTTTGCTCATTATTCTCTTCTATATCGATATCATTTGTAGGACTTTCTTTTCGCTGGAAGTTATCATTACTTTCTGAATCATATCTAGGACTCTGATTGACCATATGATCCACCTGAACTTTCCTCTCATTCCAAAGGTCATTTTGGGGCTTAACCGAGGGATGGTCCATAATGATATCGTCAACAGTTGGCGTGATATTTTCGTTGATATTAGGGGTTGTGATGAATCCATTATTGAATGAATCTCCTGAAAATGCTGAACGCATTTGACGGCCACTTTTTAGCGGTGTAATTCCTGGATCTGGAGAATACTCAGGGAAGTATTTCCCGTTGCCCTCTGTGGAGGGTATATTATTATGGCTACTTTCGGTACTTCTATGAAACCCCTGGAACTGATCCGTAAAAATACCACCCGAACTCATTGCATTTATCCCAGTAGCAGTCCCTATGGCACCTGCTCCTGGAGTCCTGTAAGCAGAAGTTACCTTCAACTGAATGAAGTTATCAATCATATCAAAACAATCTTCTAATTCAAACCTTGGTAGCATCTTCTCTAAAATCTTTTTACCAGCAATATCGACCGCTTCTTGTAAAAAGCACAAACACATTGGCCATATGATGTAATTATTACCGGTTGGTTTGTCTAAATAGTGGGAAATTGTTGGGGTAAAGCCGTTCAAGTGGTTTGAATTCGGTATAAGCTTGACCCAAGTGAGCGGATTATCACTTGGTAAATCAATACCGTGTGATATCAGCAGCGTTTTTAGAAACATCTGAGCGTTCTTTGGTGGTGGTACGATGCTTTTCTTCAGATCCGATGAAGATAAATACACCCTTATACCTGATGGTGCTAAATATATAGCAGTGTTTGGTTTGAATGTTGCATCAGATAGCTTGAGTAGATTCAACTCTTTTGTGCATAAAGCCACCGTCAGTTTCCCGTTTTCAAAAAGGTATGGGTCTAAATGTAATATCGTGGTGGCATTGCTTCTGTCTTCTTGAAAGATGCATGAATTACCGAACGAAATAATGGACCGTTTTGCTGACAAGCTCAAATTGACATAAATCATTCTTCTAAGGGCTTTCATGAAAATTGCGTAAGGTGTTGGAAGGTTAGGCTTAGAAAATTCTGGGGTGAAGTGTCCTGTCTTTTCTGGTTCCAACGTTTTCGAAGCACCAACTTCAAACGCGAGTTCCGGTAGAGGATCGTCATTAATACTGAAACACCACAACTCTCTGGAAAATAAGGCAGCTAATACCTTAGGATTATTTCGTCTCAAGAAAAGTTCTGCTTGAATCGACCATTGGTTGTCGGTTTTGTTTGGAATATACTGATGATAATTGATCTGTTTAACATTGTCAAGTTGATAGAGATTGGTCTGAATGTCTTCAAACCTGCAATGATAGTCTTCTATTTCAATCATTGTGTTGGATCGAAGTCGCCAAGTATTGGACCTTAAATTTCTCAAATCAGCTTTTTTGTCTATTTCAATCGTAGAATCTTGACTTTATCGAATGAAAACTTAATCTTTTTAAGGTCTTGTACAAATATATTTTACATATATATTATAATAAAAAGTCAAAAATACCCTAATTACGTTCAAACGGACGATTGTATCATTCACTGAATAGCTTCTGTTCATCTTCCGCTGAGCTAGCCAGGTAGGGTTAGACGAAGCTTTAAAGTAACCTATGCCGCTCAATATTTTGGGGCGTCATAATAATGAAAGCAAGGGATTTGTGTTGCTCCGGGAAACTGGGTCTCTTTCAGTTGGAGAAACATTTAGATTCAAAATAAACGTTGATAAAGACCTTTTGGAGAGAGATGGTGCTCTTCTTGGAGAAGAGCTGTTTCTTGAGCTGCGTAACACGGAAAACCCTCTTCTTAGACCGCTTTGGATTACCGGCCCTTATTCCTTCTATGCCGATATTGTGCCATTCAATTTTGATGAAAGGAAAAAGTTTGAAGATGAAACCATCCAATTCGTGTGTGATCTGAAGCCAGATGAAACCTTCAAAGCAAAGTTACTCCTCAATAAAAACTCTAGAGTTAGTGACACATCAGAATATTCTTGGACGGTTGATATTATTTCTCAGTTTACAGTCGTCACTATTGCCAGTCTCCCTTTTGATCTCAGCATTGGAACAACCGATGATATTTTAAGAGCTTCCTCTTCTGAGAGGAATATGAACCTGAGGCCCACAAAAGGATTTAAGTATCAGAAGCTTGATGCTGAAGAACTGTGGAATCTACCTCCCCCTTTTCCAGACCGCCCAGCACATTTGGTTATCATAACCCATGGTATCTTTTCATCTATCGGTGCAGACATGCTTTTTTTGAGGGATAGCATAGAGCGTGCTGGTTTAGAGGTATCTGGAAAGAATAATCCTAATCTAATCCTGCGTGGTTTTAGTGGAAATATAGGGAAATCCCATAGAGGAATAAGGTATTTGGGCACGAGGGTTGCAAAATATGTTATTGAAACTGTCGACAAACTCAAAACTGACTTTGACATAGACAAAATATCCTTTGTGGGTCATTCTTTAGGGGGACCTGTACAGGCTATGGCACTTCACTATATAGCTGTAGAAAGGCCGGACATATTTGACAAAGACACAGGGTTAGAACCAATTAATTTCATAACAGCTGCTAGTCCTTTTTTGGGAGTAATTGGTGATTTCCCGAAATATATCTCTATACCTCTTGATTTTGGATTCTTTGGTCAAACAGGAAGAGATTTGAACTTAAAGAAGAACATTCTTAAGGCTGCTAAGGGACATATAATTAATGATGCCTTTTATCAATATAAAATTAAGCCTATATTGGAAGTCATTCCTAGATCACCAGCTTTAGAACTATTTCAGAGATTCAAAAACAGGACGCTGTATGCAAATGTGGCCTTTGATGGTATAGTTCCCCTAAGAACATCTGCGCTACTATATTTGGATTGGAAAGCATTAAGTGACGTAAGGCATGTAATGCATGAAGTAAATCCCGAAAATATTGATGATGATCCCAGTGGAACAACACCTGATCACCTAAGTACTGAAGAAGTTGAGTCGTCGGTTACGATATCTGGTAAGATTGCTAAAGCAGGCATTATCCCTGAAGGTTTCATTGACCGAAAGACCTTTATGAGATGGCTTCTACCTCGAGTTGTTGTCAATGGAAAATATAAATCTTACTATAGAACACAAACTAAATCCATAGTTGATGTGTCAAATTTTAATGGCACCGATGTAAAGAACCCGCAACCAGGTAAAAAGGGTGAATTTAAGCCACCAAAGAAGCCAAGCACCATAAAATCGGCAGCTAGCACGCTAACCGCTCCTTTGCCTTCCCCTGAATATATTTGCGACCCAGAGAAGAGAAAAGACAGAATTTTACATGACAAAGTTTACACCCCAAAAGAACTGCCAGAACCACATTACCGTAGAAAGAAAGCACTAAAAAAGGTTATTTATCCTCATTATTCAGTTCATGCAAAAGAGGAGAAGATTGCAAGATCCTGGCAAGAGACAATGACGTGGAGAAAAGTTTTAGTTGAGTTGCAACCTGATTCTCATAATAATATCATTGTGAGAAGGCGTTTTGTTAATGCCTTTGGTTGGATTGCCATCGATCATCTGGCTTATGAACATTTTGGCTATGGTTCTATTGATTCAGTGAAGGAGGACATATTAGATTCCACCAACAATAAAAATATTCTATAAAACTCTACTATTCATAACCTATATTATTCATCGCTTGGGTCTAAGGGGTCAATCTTAAAGACTTTGTCCGGGTTCAATAATCTTTTTGGATCAAGTGCTAATTTCATTTTTCTCATCAAATCTATTGCTTCAATTCCAAGTTCATCTTCTAAAAACTTTCTTTTTCCCACACCAATACCATGTTCACCGGAACAGGTCCCTTCGTGGCTCAAAGTGATGGTATTAATTTCGTTTACCAGCTTTTTGCAAATTTCGTACTGGTCTGGTTTATAGAAGATGTCAAAATGAAAGTTCCCATCGCCCACATGACCCACCGTCATATGGTGTAATGGATACTTCTTGGCAACCTCGTTGACTTCTTCTAACGCGGCTGCCAATCTAGACAATGGAACAGCACAATCAGTAATCCACATCTTCGCATTTTCATGGATCTCATTAAAACCATAGTCTAACATAATATATAGGGCGTTCTTTCTTGTTGAGAATAGCTCGTCTGCTTCTTGCTGATTTTGAGCAAATTCAAATTTTTTGCAGTTGTTCTGGTGTGACACAGCTTTTACCTCTTTAACGTACTCGTTGACCACAGTCTTATTTAGCCCAGAAATTTTGAAGAAAATGGTTGGTATGTTTTCGTATTTCTTTGTAACCAAGTTGCTGTAGTTGACGCATTGCATCATGTGCTCATCAAGTAACTCGACTGCATTTAATTGTATTCCCTTTTTGAAAAGTTCTCCTACTGTAGTTGTGCAGTCTTTTAGCGTCGGAAATTGTACAACTGCCACAGTTTCAAATTCAGGTTTAACCTGCAACTTGACTATAACTTCCGTAACAATACCAAGTGTTCCTTCACTGCCGACAAACAGACCCGTCAAATTGTATCCTGCGCTCGATTTACGAGGACGTTGCTTTGTCTTTACAATGGTTCCATCTGCAAGCACTACTGTAAGAGATATAATGTTGGAGCCCATCGATCCGTATCTGACGGCTCCAACCCCAGATGCATTGGTATTAACCATTCCACAAACATGGGCGCCGGGACCACAATCACAACCGAGCATTAAATTTTCATACCCTGGGGTATTGGCTAAGTATTCATTAAGTTCCTGCCATCCAACTCCTGCCTGTAATACTGCATCCAAATCTGCATCATGTACAGCCAAAACTCGGTTCATTTTGGAGGTATTCAACACGATTCCAGGTCTGGTAGAATACGTGTGGCCTTCCAACGCCGTTCCTCCTGAAAATGGAATAACAGGTATATTATACTTGTTGATGATCCTCATGATTGCACTTATTTCTTCAGTAGAGTTTCCGTAAACGATACACCTCGGTCTTTCATGTTCCTTCGGCTTTGTTGGGTTGAAGCCATTATCCGTATGATGATTCAATTCTGCCTCGGTTAGCTTGACATTTTCTTCACCAATAGCATTCACAATCTCTTTAATGCATGCCTTCAAGTCATCCTCACTACCGTATCTAGGTGGATCTAGCGAATCAAGAGGTGTAGTTGAGGCCAGTGGAAAATACTGTTTTCCATTTTGATCACCATTTTTCAACATAAACAGACCTGCCGCTGCGCCGGCAAATACTGACACAGCAACGGTCGACAAATTCAACACAGAATGTCTTGATGAACCCTTAGGCAGTGTGCTTTTAGACCTGAAGCTATTTTTTAGTAGGGCCCTACGAAGACATCTCGATGAGTCAACCCGAGCCAGCAAATTGGTAGATTTTATTTTGACCAGTCTACTAAACATTGTCACGCTCAAATTTGGAAACAAATATCAGATTCTCGATTTGCTACATACATCTAAGGTTAACCAGCCCAATGTCCATTGCTTACCGTAATTCCACGGCGGATATATATATATATATATATTTTATATTCATTACGCTTATAGAGAGCCACAGTTTTCATATCGTGGTTGCAACCAGCTTTGAAAAAAGATAATGGAGGAAGATTCCTGATACCATCAATCTTTACGGCTCATAAGCTTTAAGAGTGATGATTGCCTCCAGGGAGCGAATGGTACTTAGAGATATCTTCGGCGAATTTATTAGAGGTCATCACTGACCTTGAACATAGATGCGTAGATCAAGTACGGAATGCGCTCATACACAAAATGCATGGACTACGGAATTTATCTGCAAAACGATGAAGGAAAAAGAAAGCCCTGTGGGGGGCTCGAACCCCCAACCTTGTGATTAAGAGTCACACGCGCTACCGATTGCGCCAACAAGGCTTATTTATTGAAATGGAACCTAATTAAACGTTATAGATTTGTTTTGAAGATGATGTGACAATTCTGATGTGACACCACATCATTGATTTGCCTACGCATGAAGATGTAACCAGTCTTTTAGGTTCAAGCTGTCACAGTATTGTTTGGATTTACGAATACATTTAAATGCCTCAAAACCAACCTTTGTTTCGCTTTCAATCTTTTTAAGCGCTCAGAATAACGATTACAATGAATATGTTTTCATTTTCTAAAATTATAATGAAGAGCGAGGGATTGACTGCAGACAATACATCAAGATATCCATGGCACTAATTAAGAAAGAGCCTGAATCAGGTAATGAATATCTCGCCGTTAAAAAGACAGAATATTCACCAACAAATAATAAAGTCGATGAAAATTCAATTTTCGGTGATCCAGTTAGCCGCCCACCCCTCAAGCAGAAACCCGTTAATGCAACTGAGGTCAGCTCTGGAGCGAGGGTCAAGAAGGAACTGCTTAGTAGATTTTTAATTGAACCCAGCTCTCCTTCAAAGGTTAAGAAGGAGCCTGAGACCTCATCCGAACTATTTTCGTTAGGGGTTGCAAAAAAGAAGAAGATTGAAAAACCACCACACCAGAACAATTCGAGAAAGCAGGAGAAATCGAGTTTGAACAGTAAACTTCTTCCAAAAGAACATGTCGAATTCGAACCTGCCATATTAATGCACCCGCAAGAAGTTCCAAAGAAACCAGGTGTTTATGAAATTATAAGAAACAAAATTAATGAACAAGATTATAAAGAAGATGACGAATACTACAATGAAGTATTTAGGATGGCTGAGTGGAAAGATGAATGTATCGACTTGGCAAAATGTAGCGTGAATGAATGGATATGTATTGGACAAGGATTACTGTCAGAACAACAGCGATTGATGAGTAGAATGGTTCATGCTAGAATCCAATTATCCCATAGGTTTCAAGCGATCACTGAATTGATTAATGAGAGAGCAGAATCCCTAGTTAACCAGGGGGATCTGTTGGAAGAAAAGTTACAAAAGGTTCAGACCTTAGGAAAAGAAATCTTGGAACTTCTGTAGCTTGAAATATGATTCAGCGCAAGTGCAAGCGCTGCGAATACTTGCTCTTATAAGTTACAGATCTTAAATTGATTCAAGCGTCACTCTTTTCCGCTTAACGATCAAAATCTATAAAATTCGAATTTTCTCTACAATGGTCGAAAACGATTATATTAAAGAAAGCAACGGCTACTTCATATAAAATAAAAATTGGTTTTTAAATTGTTATATTTATATCAATATGGTTGCTTAGTTTCTTCTTCTGAATCTTCTGTCTCTAACAGCAGAAACAGAGGAAACGGATAATGGCAACTTCAAACCCAAGGACTTAACCAAGTCAGCGGTTTGAGTGTCGACGTTCAAAACGTCGTTAGTGTGAGTCAAGTCCAAAGCAGAGACTTCTGGGACGTATTGATCCTTTCTTTCTCTTTCTTCTTCTTGCAACTTGAAGGAGATACCTCTGACTGGACCCTTTTGGATTCTCTTCATCAAATGAGTGGTGTAACCAGCAATCTTGTTTCTCAATCTCTTAGATTGAATGGTGGCAATTTCGTCACACATTCTCTTGTTGGTTTGGAAATCCAAGGTCAACTTTGGATAGTACTTTTCAATCAAAGCCTTGGAGGCACGCTTGACGGTCTTAGTTCTAACTCTACCCTGTTATCAAAATTTATTGTTAGTAACTCATTTCGGTTTATCTTAAGAAGCTAGGCACATAGTTTTTACGGAAAGGACCCTATATCTGCTGTCTGGATTAAATGTGGCAATATATTTAATCCATAAATCGAAAATATCACATTCAACTTTAAAGAATGCGGTGAGAGTCGATAAACGTATAGACTACGATCCGTTGGAACATCTTATTATGGATAGCTTATAGTTCATGAGTTTCAACTAAATTCACTCATCATAGTATTCTCAATATGTTCCTCATCGAAACTTGTAGCTAGCAGCTACCTTCTATTAAAATAATTTTCCAATTGATATTAATTCCACATATGCCCCATTAAGTCATCTTTTGGTCCTTTTCATTCTTCCATCGATCATATCCAACAATGTGCGCTAGTATTTCTGTATTAGAGAGCTTTACGTACCATTTTGTATCGATTTAGTCCTTGGTTCTTTACACCTTACACTGGTCGAAAGTGTGTCTACGTATGAAATATGAAATTTCAGCATTTTCCCATATCCGAAGTCCAGCAACCTACACACGACAGCTTGTCCCGTCTAGCATGCTGGACGCCAATGTCGGCGATGGCGATACCAGGTGAGAATCCGCCTGTGAGGGTGCACAGCACGTCCGCCAGCCAGACTGAGAGGGAATTACGCCTGCCCGCCAACAGGCATTCAGTACAAGGAAGTCCGGCTGGGAATTGCGCGAGTCACTGGTGTTTGTCCACCACACACTGCGACCGACGGTACAACGATAGGGAGTACTACAAACCCGGAGTAGAACATCCACAGGACAGTTCCTCTATTGTAAGAGACTATTTCGTTTACCTTTTTCGGAAGTGCTGGTTTTTCATTTTTGTAGGAAATAAATTGTGTGTGGGTTTAATATGGAGCAGTCCGTGACCTTGCTTTTTTTTTAACCTTCAAGAATTTAACTATTCCAAGACGTTAATGAAATCGATAAAAATAATAATAACAATTTTTGGTTCAAAGAGCTGAATTGGGAATAAGTCATTCGTTAAGACTGTCTAGCGTAAGGGTCCAAACGATCCGATATGTCCAACAAGTTTCACTGCGATGTTTGTTCAGCGGACTGTACAAACAGAGTAAGAATCTCTTGTGCTGTTTGTGTTGAATACGACTTATGTGTGCCATGTTTCGCTAAGGGAGCCTATAATGGCAGACATAGGCCAAGCCACGCTTACAAAGTAATAGAAACCAATTCTTACCCGATTTTATGCGAGGACTGGGGTGCAGATGAAGAACTACAGTTGGTAAAGGGCGCTCAGACCCTTGGTTTAGGAAATTGGCAGGATATTGCAGATCATATTAGCGCCAGGGACAAGGAAGAGGTATACGAACACTATCTAAAGTATTACCTGCAAAGTGATCATTATCCGATCCCAGATATCACAAAGAATATTGATGTGCCACAGGAAAAGTTTTTAGAAGAAAGAAGGAAAAGGATGGAGAGGTTCTCAGAGAAACCTTTACAGCCACCGCGAAAGCCTATGGCTTCACAACCTTCATGTCACGAAGTTCAGGGATTTATGCCTGGCAGACTGGAGTTTGAGACGGAGTTTGAAAATGATGCAGAAGGGCCAGTGAAAGATATGGTCTTTGATGCCGATGACCAAGCCTTGGATATCGAAGTGAAACTAGCTGTACTAGACATTTATCATTCGAGACTGACGACGAGAGCCGAAAAGAAGAGATTATTGTTGGAAAACCATTTGATGGATTATAGAAGACTACAAAGTATAGACAAAAAGAGAACAAAAGAAGCAAAGGATTTATATAACAAGATCAAAGCGTTTGCAAGGATAATGACACCTCAAGATTTTGAAGACTTCAGCAAAGACATCTTAGAAGAATTGCGTTGCAGAACAAGAATTCATCAATTACAAGAATGGAGAAGTAATGGTATTACCACTCTAGAAGCGGGTCTTAAGTATGAACGTGATAAACAGGCAAGAATCATGACTTTAGAGAGATTTGGTAGTCAAGTATATTCTTCATCTACGTCTGGTGGTGCCCGTTATAGAGCTACCTCTGCCCATAGGACTGCATCAGAATATCCTCCCAACTATAGTGAGGGAAGTAACAGGAAGAAGTTAATGACAATGAGTGATATTCAACATGGGTCTGATTTCCAACTATTATCTCCAGACGAGCAACAATTGTGTATTTCTCTCAAGATCTTACCAAAGCCTTATATTGCAATTAAGGAAGTCCTATTCAGAGAACTCATTCGTACAGGCGGCCAATTAACGAAAAAGCAGTGCCGCGATTTGTTAAATGTTGATGCTGCTAAAGTCAATAGAATATATGATTTCTTTCTCACGCAAAAATGGGTATGACTAATAGATGAGCCTTTAATGACTTTCCTAACTACATAGAATGTATGTATCATTATAACTTTTTAACGATTGCATTTAAAATTTCGTATTTTGGATCTTCCTTTTTCAAGTTTGATAGGAAGTGTTCAGTCAAATATTGTGAGTATAAAATTGTCAACTTTTGGACGAGATCCGTAGATGATAGCTTCGTCTTGTATGCATAGTACTTCTTAAACGACAGCTGCAAGGCATCAATGTCTAAATCACCAACAGACATGTATTTGATATTCAGAGTAATATCATGTATTAACAACTCCAAATATCTTTCTGGTAAATCTTCTTCCAAGTTAATATTGTATTGACCCTGTTTTAGCCACTGTAGAACTTTATTAACCAGATAATCCCTCTTCAAGTCCTTGAATTGATCAAATAGCTGGATGTACTCCATGCATCTTTCGAATAAATACTCCATCACATTTTTACTCAATTCTTTATCAACTTTCGAATCGGTAACACCATAGTACCCCTGATGTTTCTTGATGAAAAATTCTCCCATTTTCTGCATAGCAACTTCAAATACCACAAGAGCAATATCACCACGTAAAGCTGGATTAGTTTCTTCATTTCCCAACATGTTCAAATCAGCTTCCGGTAGCTCATTTAACTTGTCCTTCATTCTGTCTCCAGTACCTGGCAATTTGTAACCATCACTTTCCGTGTTATCTTCACTATCGCTAGGTTCCATGTCATTAATTGTTTTTGTTTCCTCCTGTTGTTGAATCATATCCAATTCTTGTTCCCTTTCATTGATAAGTTTCATTACTTTCCTACGATTAATCAATTTTGTAACGAAATTCAATTCGAACTTCACGTATTCAAACCAAAGCTTAAAAGAATCGGGATTAAATCTTAGACCATTCTGAAATACTGTTCTACAACTCTTGAAATTGGCATGTATTTCATATTCGTACTTAGCACATGATATCCAGACATCGTCGTTCGTTGGGTGCAACTTCAAAAGCTGGTTGTAAACATTCTGAATTTTCTTATAAGATGCTTTAGTCCCTTTAGACTTCAAAAAGGATAGGTGCAAAGACCAAAACCCTAGTTCCTTTGGAAATTTGTTGCAACCTCTTTGGAATATATATGTTATTCTTTGTTGTATAGTCCAATCGGAAATACTATTTGATCTAGGAGAGCTGAGGATCCGTTTAACCCTCTTCAAACGCAATTTATCAACATTTTGCTCATATTCAATATACTTGATATAATCATTGATAGATGAGCCCCTTGAGCTTAGTCTGTGCTCGAAATCAGTTCGTTTTTTCATAATTTTATTCACTTCATTCTTCGTGAATAAACCCTTTTGAACCAAGTCGTCCACTTCCGGTATACATTGTTCCAAATAATACCTCGCCTTCGATGACATGTTGTTTCCTTGTTGCTTTGGCTTACAGAAAAATCTACAAGTTCATGGTATATAATATAGAGATGAGATGAGATGACTTGAAATGTAAATTAAAATTTTTGGTGAACTTCATTTCTTTTTTTGGTGATAATTTAGATCCACATTTAAGGGACACAAAGAGAGGCGACTTTCGATCCTCGCTCTAACTACATTGTATATGTGGTCTAAATTTTGGTATGCTCATATCCTTATTTAGTACTCGGTATTGCTATCGTGGTTGTTATTCCTCTTGCCGCGTTTCCAATTGTAATAGACATCTTTAATTACCCTGTTTTGTTATTTTTTTAATCCTAGTAACAACGAAATTTACAAATTTTACAACATAGTAGAAATCGTGACATATTGAACATCCCAAAATCAAGGCGCTAATAACAGAATAAAACCTATCTCGGACCAATGTTTACGAAAAACCAGGCCTTGAGCGCAACAAGAAATGTATGTTGGAATATGAAAGGCTTCGAATTTTAATACATCAAATTTACTAACCTCATACAGATTCGCTTTAAGTCGTCAAAGACTTTACCCAATGCAGCATTACCACCTAGATATACATTGGCCACTGTACGTGCATTTCCTTCTTTAGAGCCAATGACGTTCACTCCAGTTCCAACTTCTGTCTTTGATGCACCACTGAGAAGAGATTTACTATGGCGTGCTGTGGTTTACGAGAATGACAATAAACGTGTGGGTTCATCTAATCCACAGGGTAGAAGTGACGTAGGTTATTCGAGAAGAAAAATCTTGCCCCAAAAGGGTACGGGTTTGGCAAGAGCAGGTGATGCAAATTCACCAATTAGGGATAGCGGAGGCCGTGCACTAGCTAGAACAGCTCCAAATGACTACACGACAGATTTGCCTAAGAAAATTTACTCCTTGGCCTTCAACAATGCTCTGAGCCATCAGTACAGAAATGGTAAAATTTTTGTCATTGGTGGAGACAGTGCTCTGGGCCAGGCCAATGAACTAGATCTTAATGAACTTGATATCTTACCAACTGCTGCTGACGAGCAAGATGGGGCCATTGTCTTCGAGAAATTCCTTGATGAGCACAAGCTGAAGGACAAAAAATTGCTTTTTATAATCAACGAGCCAAGAGCTGGTCTTTTCGCATTTACTGAAGAGTTTGAAGATAAGGTCAACATTGTACAAAAAGAGTTCGTAGATGTTAACGATATCCTAAAGGCGCACAGAATTTTTGTCGAATTAGAGGCGCTAGAATATTTGGCGGTTACTCATTGTAAATAATCAAACTCTTAGATTCGAAATATTTGAATCCATGTAAATAACGAAATATTTGAAAAATCGTAAACGGTATATTAATTGACAACCTTTTCCTGTTCAAGTTATGATACCTTCATTGCTGTCATATGCAATTTATGCAATTTTATGCCAACCATTCCCACAGCTTCGCGACAGTCGGAAATCCGAACTACTTTTTGTGACTGTTATTTGACATCCTTACATCTTTGCATCCCGTACATTCTATAATCTTTTTTCAATATTTAAATTTTTGACCTTTAAGATGAAGCTTACCGAATAGAGCATAAAAATCATTTTTTTAGTTTTCTACCGGTTTTGTGTGCCTTTTTCCATGGCATTGAAACCTGCCACCATGTCCTGCGTGGAAAGAATCCAGACCGGGGCGGACGACCACTTTCCTTTCAGCACCTTTGCAAGCATCCAACGGTCCACGCTGGGAACTTCCTACCAGGGCACTATCATTCCCGGTAACCATCCTTTCTAGCTCCTTGCGAGTCCTCCCACACGCGCTGCTTCGTGGCGGGGAGGGAACCCTCCTCCAGTTGCCCTGTCAGTTGGTTCGCATCATGGGGTACTGCTGCCTGGTACCGGAAACTAAGCATTGCACAGTGAGCGTTCATGAAAAATATTGAGAATAGTCTATAGATTAAGAATATCACGACTTATACATAGATCGGTCAGGTAGAACAATAAGCAAAGATGTCTCTAGTCGTTCAAGAACAAGGTTCCTTCCAACACATTTTGCGGTATGTTTGAAAGTTCAACAAATGTGGTATTTTGATTAGAATTAGTGTCCAAATAGAGCAAAAGGATTATCGCAATAATGAGGCCGTAACTATAAAACTTTAACTCCCAAGAAAACGTACAGATTTGGAAAGCTGATAACCATTTGGATTTTAAAATGTTTTAAAGGATGTACTTTGATTTATGATAACTTGTTAAACGCAAAAGTCGTTATGTTACGGAACAATATCAAAATGGAGAAGCATTCAAATTTTGCACAACTTTAATTGAATGCACAGTTAACTATTTGAGGCCTAATTTTGAAATACTATCGATTCAGTGGGAAGATTTGTGTTCAGTTAGCATCACAAATTTTCCTTTATTAAGAATTCGCATTTTACTAACAGATTTATACAGTTTGTTGAACACCAACGTTGATGGTAACATCAAGATCGTCTACGCTTTGACCACCATCAGAGGTGTCGGTCGTAGATACGCCAACTTGGTCTGTAAGAAGGCTGATGTTGATTTGGCCAAGAGAGCTGGTGAATTGACTCAAGAAGAATTGGAAAGAATTGTCCAAATCATGCAAAACCCAACTCACTACAAGATCCCAGCTTGGTTCTTGAACAGACAAAAGGATGTTAACGATGGTAAGGACTACCACACTTTGGCTAACAACTTGGAATCCAAGTTGAGAGACGATTTGGAAAGATTAAAGAAGATCAGATCCCACCGTGGTATCAGACACTTCTGGGGTTTGCGTGTTAGAGGTCAACACACCAAGACCACTGGTAGAAGAAGAGCCTAAACAAGAGAATAAGTTCTCCAATTTTATGTGGTATGTTTACACAAGTTTGTATAATTTTATTACAATCTGTTGAACTTAACCCAGTATTTTAATTTAGAATTTTTTGTCATTTAGTTGTCTCTTATGTAACTATCAAAAAAAAATCCATACACCTAGTAACAAAGCTTTGGGTATTGTAACTGGTCAATACAGGGATCTAATTTGGTTTTAATTGTATGAGGATCGCCTATACTTTGATTTCCGCACACAAACATGCACAAAGCCTTATCATTAGACTGATTAATATTACAAATTACATGTTAAATCACTATACAGGATACATGCTAGAGTAGCGACGGCTTGTAGATTCCTTAAATTACATTCACATCAAGCTCCTTGAGAACTCCTCTTCCAGCGTTGAAGTTCAAATGGGTGGTCTCGATTCCGTTGTCATTCGAATCCCTATCAACTGCTTCAGGTATTGATGTGGTTCCATTTTGAAATCGCGTTCCATTTATCAGTTTGTTTACCCTGTTATTGGGACTGGTATAAACCCTTGAAAGTTCATTGTCCTGCTTCAATCTAAAAGTCAGCACCTTGCCTTTCTCGTTTACAGCTATTGGCTTCTCGGCACAAGATGTTATTGTGTACTTTGGTATGTCTAGCTTTAATTTCTTTTGAAATTTCGTTTCATCATTGTTGATCGCTTTCGTTTGAAAAACATTGTCCTGAACGTTCTCCGAGAGTGGACTTCCTTCGCTCAAAGGGGATCTCATGAGTTCTGCTTTTTTAAAATTCTGATCATTATCTGTTTTTGAAACGTCTGTTTTAATATTGGGATCAAGTTCTCTCAGGACCCTATTCGCCCTTAAACTTGGAGAACTGTTGAAAGATTCTAACAGTTCAGGATTGCCCTTAAACTTCTTTCTAACATTTTGCCTGCGATTCTGGAACCAAACCTGAACCGCCTTTTCACTCATGTTACATTGAGAAGCCAACTCTGCCCTCCTTTCCTTTGAGGGAGCGGGGTTTAACTCAAACTCATTTTTCAGAATATCAGACTCATTTTTTGATGTTCTTCTTCTTTTACGCCTGGCTAACTGTGCGTTGTCTATTGTTGGCTCATTTGAAGGAAATGTTTCTTGGGAATGTGTAATAAATGCAAAAGCCTTCGTTTTAAGCGTTTTCTTTTTAGTTAAGACCGGTGTGCCCTTAGAATCACATTTGGTTTCAAGGACTGGCTCTGTTCTCGGTATCGATCCTGAAGATCCTGAATCCGGTAAAACCAATGCGTTTTTGTCAAAAGACTTTGACTTTTTGGAAGGTGTGTGTTCCAGCTCGGGCGCCACAATATCGATGCGATTAGATGAAGAATCAAGAAAAGAATCCATATTCTTAACGTCAGTAGAGTAGCAGCTGGATGACGTCTTAGATTTGTCAGTCAAGCTATTACTCTTTTCAATGCTGCTAATAGAAGCTGCACCCATCCGTAACATACTGGTAGTGGGCGTTATAGATAAAAGATTGTTTCTCATAATTGGCGTTTGAGGCTCTGCCCCAAGAGGAGGCAACTTGATATTCCCTTGGACATCCATTCTAAAACCAATAGTTGGTCTGGGCAAGGGTGATGATGCAGCGGATGCTGCATCAATGATTGTGGAAAAAGAAGGTAAAACTGGTCTAGACATGTTCTCTGGTCAATCAATTTCTTACTCGTACCTTAAATACTTAAAAACCGTTGCAGCACACTCAATTCAAAATACAAATGTCAATTGTATAGAGCTCTCTCCTATACAAACTCAATGGTGGGTTCACCCTGTGAGAATTCTCTTTGCTCTTTACCGTTCCTTCCCCTGATTCACCATACTCAAAGTAAGATCATAATGCCCCCTCCTGGCCTTAATATATAACAGATGGCTTCTTCACGATCTGAAACTTCCCAAGGGCTCTATTCCCTTTTGGAAATAAAGAGTATGCGTCAACACAAAATTCCTGCCAATATTTTTTCGAGGCTTCTGATCTCCTCCACTGCTCCCAACCACCGTTAATCACCTTTCTCAATTAGGAATAACTACTGTGATCAATGCTCGCCCGATCCTTCAATGCAAACCTCATTTGCATGCCCAAAACTTCCTACAAACTTCTCTAGCCACCATGCTATTTACTTTTACCTTTTTCACTGCTACTCCATTTCCTGAATCCTTTTTCTTTAGTTTCTTCATCACCCGTGCTTTGTACTCCACTTTCTAAGCCATTTCTGATCTCAATCACGAATCTCAGCAGCATTTGATGTGGTTTATTTCAACAACACAGGAACGTCAACGAATAGCCTCGATACCCTCCGCTTCAATCATTTCTCGCGTTTTGCCTGTAACTCATAACGGCAGTCTATACCTTTCTGCATTTGATTCTGTGAATACTTCATTCTTTTTCATTGCCATGAGAATCTGTACATCTTCACCGTACTGAAACGTAAACAAAAAGCTTCTAATGTCGAGCAAAAACAGGTAATCCTAGAAAAAGGTATCTTAGAATGACACGTGGGAAAAAATAAAACGCGAACTTGATGGTTTCGCTGCGGAAAATGCACAGAAAGAGAAAAATGAACGAAAAAAACAAAACGTTCAATTAGGCCCCTGAATTTCGCGAACAGTTAGCGACTCGCGTTCTGCGGGTAATATTTTAAATTAAATATAAGTAGGGTAATGTGTGTGTTTTTTCACGTGATTCATAATTTTCGCTTGCAGGTCCACCCCTGCCTTGATTTTCTTTTTCTTCCAAAGCCCATGTGCTGTATATACGCTACGGAGTTCCTTTGTAGGCAGGAAGTGGGGCCTCGAATGTAAATGTAGGACTAATTCGCTATGAGACATCTTGGAATTAATGCACCTTTAAGTTAATTTTGTTGATATGACAATTGCTAGCAGCCGAAAGTAGTAACAATAGAGCTGGGGTTCACAACCAATATTTTACAGTAACACTTGGTGCCTCATATTGGATAGTTACTTAAAATTTTCGGAACTTACCAAGGAAGTAGTTAGCTTTTTGCACTAGTAGTTTAAAGAGAAGAAGAGCAAAAGGGATAGGTGTCAAAGGGTGAGATGCTGGTAAAGAAAAGGGAAAAAGGAGGAGATAATCAAAATGCGAACGGTGGTACAGGGTTCATGAGCATAAAGAGAACATTTTGCATTGTTTTGGGATGCTTTTTATTGATAGCACTTCGCATTACAGTGGAAAGGGGATTTTCTCTTGATGAACAGAGCAAAGGACTCGAACATAAGAACAAGAGCCAGGGGAAGGGAAAGGATAATGGATGCGAAGACTGCAAGATTTTTACGACATTAGCGGAAAAACTTCCGATCTCTGATGAGATGTTGACTTCTCTTGGGCTAAGTCCGGGAAGAGAGGTGGAAGTTATGAATTTGAAGGGAGGAACGAGCAAGTTGAAGGGAAGGTTCTTACATATTACAGACATGCATCCAGATCTTTTTTACAAGGAGGGATCCTCAATAGGTAGCAAGTGTCATGGAGGAAAACCTGAGTCAGCAGATGATGAGGCATCGAGGTTTGGTAATGCAATGGCAGGTTGTGATAGTTCTGCGGACCTTGTGTATTATACGTTGGATTGGGTAAAGGAAAATTTGGAAGACAAAATTGACTTCATAGTATGGACTGGGGATAATGTGAGGCATGACAATGACCGTGCGATTCCAAGAACAGAAGCGCAAATTTTCGATCTTAATAGAGACATCAGTGATAAATTTGTTGAACTCTTTAGGAACGAGAGTTCGCCCGATCCATATGAACTTAATTTGAAGGTCATACCATCACTTGGTAATAATGATGTGTTCCCGCATAATATGTTTTCCCTAGGTCCTACCCTACAGACTAGGGAGCTTTTTAACATTTGGTCAGGGTTTATTCCACCAGAACAGCAGCATACTTTTGATAGGTCCACATCGTTTTTCGTGGAAGTTATTCCTGGGAAGTTAGCTGTTATTTCCTTGAATACTTTGTATATGTTTAAGGGGAATCCGCTAGTAGATGACTGTAATTCGAAGAAGCAACCAGGCTATGAGCTATTGTTGTGGCTCGGGTATACTTTGCAGGAATTACGTGAAAGGAATATGAAAGCTTGGATAACTGGACATGTTCCTCCAATTCCCAAGAATTTCGATGCAAGTTGTGCAAATAAATTCGCCCTTTGGATGCATGAATATAATGATGTTATTATTGGTGGACTATATGGACACATGAACCTAGATCATTTCGTTCCACTCGATGGCAAACAAGCTTGGGACAATGTACTGGGCCTTAAAGTCGCTAATAATGAAGATTCAGAGGATCTTTTTGATGATGAAGATGATAAAGACGATGGTTCTTCCATTCTTGAACATGCAATTGCTGCGCGTGAAATTCGATTGCAAGGTGCAAAACCTGTCAACAAGGGAGCTTATATGAATGGTGTGCGTGACACATATTATGCAAAAATTGCAAAAATTATTCAGGAATCTTCATCCATGGAAGAATCAAGTGATTCCTTCTTTGAGCGATTCAGTATTGTACATGTTGGTGCTTCAGTTATCCCAACATTCAATCCTGGATTTAGAGTCTGGGAATATAATATAAGTGCACTGCAAACCGACGAGGCTGTCGGCCATTCATTTAAACCATGGACTGAATTCTTTGGAGAATTGCAATTAAAGATGGATCTGGATATCCTCGAAGATGAACTAATGGAGTATAGTGTCGACTCCCTAGTAAACGAACATGACTATTCGGTGGATGCTAAAAAGAAGAACAAGAAGAACAAGAAAAAGAAGAAGAATTGGTGGAAATCTGACAAAAGTTTCCCTCCAAAAAAGCCTGCAGGTACTCCTCCAGGACCTGCCTATGAGGAACAATTGTTCACCCCTACTAGATTTGTACAATATTATGCTGATTTAGAAGAAATTGATAAAGAATACCGCAACCTATTAAAACAAGGTAAGACCAAAAGCGAAGCGGCATCTCTCGCGTTCAAGTACAAAGTTGAGTATACATCAGATCAAGAACCATATCCTATGAAATCCCTGTTGGTTAAAGATTATGCAGAACTGGCGGGGCACCTATTCGCAGATGACAAAAAGTGGACTAAATACCTGGAACGGGCCTACGCATGTTCAGGGTATGAAGACTAAAATGCATTAGGTAATTAAAAAAAAACAATGGCTCTGAAACGAGCTATAGTAACAAGCAAATACTGAATTATTTTAAAATAACATATTTCTCAATTCTTCTTCATATATACTATATAGGTTCTAGAAAAACGGAAAGTAAATACATTGCCTTGTCTAGGTAGAGACCTAAGCCCTAGCTAGAATAAACCGACCATAACTCAATTTCCAAAATTCACCAGGAATTCTAAGTAACTAACTATTTGTTAGCAGCAGAGAAGTATTCCTTGGAAGCATCGACTTCAGGCTTGATGGTGGCAGCACCTGGGGTCCAGTTACATGGCAAAACGGTACCGTTCTTGTCAGTCCATTGGAAACCTTCAACCAATCTCAAAGCTTCGTCAACGTTTCTACCAACTGGCAAATCGTTGATGGTGATGTGTCTAACAACACCCTTTGGATCAATGACGAACAAACCTCTCAAAGCAATACCTTCTTCTTCGATCAAAACACCGTAGTCCTTAGACAAGGAGTGGTTGGTGTCAGCAATCAATGGAATGTTGACTGGACCTAAACCACCTTCCTTTCTGGCAACATTGGTCCAAGCCAACAAAGAGTATTCAGAATCAGTAGAAGCAAACAAAACTTGAGCACCAATGTCTTCGAACTTCTTAGCAGCTTCAGAGAAAGCAATAATTTCAGTTGGACAAACGAAAGTGAAAGCCAATGGAATGAAAGCCAAGACGACGTACTTACCCTTGTAGGATTCCAAGGAAACTTCGTCGAACACACCGTCAACAACAGCGGTTTTCTTGAAAGTTGGAGCTTGCTTTTGAACTTGGGCAACCATTGTGTCTATATTTGATCTGATTATTACTTTGAGCAAAGAATTGGGATCAATTATTGTTCATTAAAAACGAACGGGTGCAATCCACGGTAAAAAGGTTCCCACCAAGCAGTCCCCTATATATATCTGAAAATTTGGTCGTCGGTCCCTCTTAGTTACCCTGTCTTGTGGTCTCGTTTGTCAGGTATATGAATGTTCTGGAATTGGAACTTAGTAAGGGAAGCGCCGGTCTGGAATACACCTTAATGGTTGTGTAAACCCTTACCAAATATGGTTGGCGATGTGTTCAAAGGATAGGAGCATATACACCCCATAATTAGCCTGTGGACCGTGTCTACCTAGATTGTTGATATAACTGTTTGTATAAACTTTCTCCCATGTTAGTTTTTCTATGGCAGAAGTACTTAGGTGGTTACATAAAACGTGCCAGTTAAGGGTAAGTAATTAGGCAACGGAATTCTCTTGTTGAGATTGCTCTATATAGCGCTCCTCTATTATTTGGTCGAATTGTCTCTCAAATCCCGGGAAAAATAGTACAAAGAAGAGGACGAAGTTCTTCACAATACCTACAAGAAGGTGGTCTGTTCTCGGATTTGGGACAATGTACCTCATTATTGTAGTGTCGTAAATGTATTCCCATGGTCGGTATATGTCAAACCACAATTTTATGTAATCCAACTTGGAAAACTGGGAACGGTTTCGTATGAGATTAAGCTTTCTTATACTGTGGACGGCATCGCGAGTCCAAATTGGAAGAGAGCTTATTTCTTGACTGAGCATGAGCGAGAGTTGATCAAGAATGTCCTCGTAGAGAGAGTATGTGAGGGGAAGGCCTGAATTACTCATATGTTGAATATACTGCTGTACAAGGAACTCATTGGTTAATACGAACTCATCTTGATTTGTACAATTGTCTTTGACGTCTTTGTAAGTACTAACTTCAGCTTTCATGGCAACAAGTAAAGCTTCATTTTCTTCTAGCTGTTTGCAGAGCATTGTTTTAGTCTCCTTGGACTTAGCTAGGATGTGAAAAAACTGGGTATCATAGTGTCTTTCCTTAATGTCTGTCTTGATTTGGGTTATTTCAATTTCAGAAAGACAATTCTCAGAACCAATAAACTTTCTACGAATCAGAGCACCTAACTTGAAATTGATCAATATCAGTCTTGAAAGTAATACTGTGGTTAGAAATAGAAATATCGGTAATGGAAGTAACTCGTATAACTGCACCAACAATATTATCCAGATAAAAAAGTGGCTAAGGATTGCGCCAAAAATTCTGCCCATTGTCTCACGAGAAAAAAATTGCCTATAGTTAAACCTGAAGATCCTGTCTGTATTTAATATGGGGGTAGCTTGTACATTCGTGTCTGTGACGCTATCGTTATGAGCATCTGGTAATAATCCATCGCCAGAAATGTGGAATCTGCCGGAACTTCTTACCTTTATATTTTCGCCAATTGTGTTTTCAATTGCCTGTCTTGCGACAGAAGTGAACGTTAAGTGGTTGTTTGAAAGTTGGACTTCATTTGACGAAAATTTTAGAGTTTCATTTCCAATAGTAACTTCATAATATTCATGGTCCAATTGATAAAGAGGTACGAAGGTAGTTTTACCATTAATTATAACCTTTTCAAAACTTTCATAAGAGCGCGTGATATTTTGACCTGTCGTCGTCTTTAAAGTTCTCTGCGATATTGTGGATGTTGGCGTCTGTGATTCCAAGCCTAGCGAACTTGTAGTGGAACTAATTGCTTCAAAAGATGTAGCCAAAGTAGGTGTATAAGCATTACTAACAGTGTGAGCTGTCTGTTGATTCGTCATGAAATCATTCTCAATATGATTTCCAGAAGCAGGAAGTGACTCAATTGGTTCATCATTTGCGCCTGGCATGAAAGCGAATCTGTCAGGAGCAAACAATAGTTCATTCCAAAACCCTGGTCCAGGCTCAGAATAATTGTGGTTGATATGAACGTGAAGTTTAGCACCAACATGTTCTGTGATGAATTTCAAAACCTTATTATCTTCGTTAGTGGCACCATTTCTCTCATGCAGTATGCAGCCCTTGTAAATTAACTTTACATCATGTGGAGTTAGCCTTAAAGAATGTGCATAAACGGAACAGATGAAATTTTTGACATCCAATATTGTGGTATCGGCGGTGACGATCATCCGGTCTATAGTGAATTTTGCATCTGAAACAAATTCTAGCTTGACCCCATCATCCACTATTTGTCCATGTTTTACCTTGCATAGCAGAGAGCAATAACCATCGGCATATGGAGCAAAGTCTACACCAAGCAAATCGCTTAGTGTCAAATCTATAGTTGATTCAGAAAGGTACATTACATGCGATCTTCCTGCGATATCCAATCCAGCAATGTCTTCTAATTTATGCTCTTTAACTGAGCATATATTCAATGGATTGAAACGTTCATATTTATTTAATTCCTCTAATGCAGCCTTCGCCAAATGCAATACCGTTGAGTTTGGACTAATGTTTCTCAATAGTGCTTTGTGTACCTTTTCAATTGATAAGACATTCACCTCTATTTGAACACCTGTATTTAAGAAAGTGGCAGGATCATAAGAAAGATCTACTATGTCGCCATTGATGAACTTACGTTCTACCTGTAAACGAATAGCCCCATGATAGTTTGTTTCTATCTGACGGCATATGGTATCACCCGATAAAACTACATTCCTGTAAATCACTTTCAATTCACCTGGCTCAGGTATCCCTCCTGTATTCGTTTGTCTGAGCATATAGTGTATGTATTGTGTCAATCGGTCAACTGGACATTTGGAATGTGCTCTTACTGTTAGGTTCGTAGAAATCAAACTTGGGTCACTAGACCAAACACTAAAATGTACCGCAGTCGAAGCCAGATATTCCATTATCTTAACACACAGTAAGTGCACTGTTCAACCAACGATATAGAAGTCTCACAAAATGTTAGAGTAGTTAGTTTAATTCGCTGAAACTCTCTTTTCTAAAATTTGTTGATCTATAACCAACCTTACAGCAATCCTCACTTAATTTAATGTACATAATTATTTAAAAAAAAATATTAAGAGACATACGAAAATTAACAACACCCGAACTTGCATGAGCATTAAAAGAAAACAAAACTGATGAGCAAGAATACCATATTATGTTCCGCTAATGCTATTATTAACAAATGTACCCCTAATCTACGCTTGATAAATCCTTTCAGGACCATCAAAACAAATCTTACTTCTGCCACTGTCCAAGGAGCGTTCGCTATAAATCGTATCGTTATTTGTCGTGAAAGAAATATTCATAAAACTATTTACTATAGATAATCTTCGTTATCTGCTCCACTGGCACCTTGCAAGCACCAGCATCATTTTTTTATTTTAGATTCAAGCTCTTTCAATTCCTGTTGGATCTTAGCAGTCTCAGCTTCCATCTCCTTCGTCTTTTGTCTAACCATTTCTGCCTTCTTCTTTCTCATTTGTGTCTCAGCATCTCTCCTTTCCAACTCCTGAATCCAAAGTTGTTCTCTTGACTTAGCCTTTTGCCTTAGTTGTTCTTCGTAGCTCTCAGTTTCCTTTTTATTTTTTCCATAGATGAAAGAACCGGCAACCAACGCAACAAGTGTCAACGCTTGCAAACCCACACGCCAACGGAACCATTTTTGTGTGTCCTTCTTATTACCCTTACGCATACTCTGTGCAGCTAAGATGACCGCACCCGTCGTAGCTAATGTACCCAAGGGAACTAACGGTTGCTGCTTACAGTGAAAGATCATTTTCTCCCAAAAGGGCATGTCTTCCAACTCTGCATCCTTATTATCAAAACTAGAGGGTAAATACGACATTTTTTCTTTTCCTATGCAATCTCTGCACTCTCCTACTAATTATTACTAGACTTAAACAAATGCAACGATATCGTGCTTAGTCTAGTGCTTGTTTAAATGATTGCTCTAAACATTGATCAGAAGGGATAAACAAGGAATCAATTACTATTTTTTATATCTGACTTTTTCTTTTTAAACCTTCCTATCATCCAAGGCCTGAAAATTGGAAATATCGAATTACCAATGAATTCTCAACGGAGAGTGAGGCTATAAGAGAAAATTAACCTGCAATCGGTTGTATATAGAAGCGGTCGGTGTTATCAGACACATACGTAGGTACTAACGGTGGGAAAAAAAATTTACTGGAGATTAATCAAGCCTAATCGAGTAGTATTCACTAAGGTTAGAACTTCAAGGTTATCAACCTGCCTTCTGAAACAATGCTACTAACGCTGGACGAGTTACAACCCATTGCTTCTGCGTATTGCGATTCCCTCCACTTAAAAAAAAAAAAAAATTATGTTATCCAATTAGTCTTGATTAAGATTTAGCTAAGGTTACAGAGAAACTATTTCTGGAAGATGAAGGATTTTAGCTCAGTGTAGGCTCTTTCCAAGTTGTCATTGACAATTGTAAGATCGTGAGCACCGGTCTTGGCGTATTCCAGCTCGGCAATGGCAGCACTTAATCTCTTTTGCAAAGATTCTGGAGTCTCGGTTCCTCTACCAGTAAGTCTTTCCCTCAAAATTTCAACAGATGGCGGAGCGACAAACAAGAATCTGGCGTTCAAGTCTGTCTTTTTCACAGATTTGACACCCTGCATATCGATGTCAAGTATACAGGTCTTTCCAGAATGTGTGACTTTGTTAACAGACTCGATTGTGGTTCCGTAGTAGTTACCAGAGAATTGCGCCCATTCGATGAACTTCTTATCGTCAATCATCTTCTTGAATTCATCGACGGTCACAAAGTTGTAGTCTTTGCCGTTCACTTCCCCTTCTCTTGGGTTTCTGGTTGTTGAAGACACAGAAAACCCAAACGTGTCTGGAAATTCACCAAACAATTTCTTCAACAACGTGGATTTTCCCGTACCACTTGGGCCGGATATAACGATAGGACGACTCATTTGGATGATGTCTTTTGCTGGATACGATTCAAGCTAGATAGATCGCCACGGAGGCTTTGTTATAGCACAAGTAAACAAAATGTGACATGTCTCCAAATGATGGGTCCGATGCTGTACTTGATGAAATTTTCTTTTTTTTTCTTTTGAAAGTCACGAAGCGCAGGCACGAGCTAGCCAAAAGCGCATTGATGAAATAAAAGAAGTAAGGTTCGTAAAGTGGCTAAAATAACTGTGACGAACTGTAAGCAATTCTTAGTGTATCAGCCTACTCATTTTTGGACATTGATGCAGAGAAAAATTTACAAAAGGGGAAACATGTCAGTTGGTCTGATTGCTGAATAGAGTAATATAGTTTTTTATATCAAGTCGTGACATGAAGCCTTCACTAATATATTGCGCGTCCAAGCAACTGGATGAGCAAAAATAATTTTAGTGTTTAATTTGAAGGCGAAAGACGTTAATTAGATGGATGTGGGGAGTCATTTTGATCACGTGATGTGTTATTTTTGTCTTTTTGGTGAAACCTGCCAATCGTACTTGACTGCAATAGTATGCCATCTTTATTTAGAAAAGGATACCTTCAGAAGAAATTAAAGGATAAGCTAAAACAAAAGTTACTGAAGGCGGTTTGATCTTTGTGCCGGATAAATTACGGAGAATTCATTGATAGTCAGATATAGAGGTTAGAATATTGGAATCTCAATGCCACTATCTGTGCAGGTTTTAGGTGTCCTGGCTTGGCTTAGTCGAGTCAGTTACGCGGTTACAAACGCTTACGATGATCCTGTGGATGGTAATCCCATAGCGGATGATCCAGAGGATCTGAATCCTATCACTGAGGAGATGTTTTCCTCGTGGGCGTTATTCATTTTGATATTTTTATTGATAGCAGCATTATGGTCTTCCTATATGTTAACTCGAAAGAAGGTCAGGGCAGTTCATGAGACCGTTTTGTCTATTTTCTACGGAATGTTAGTGGGCTTGATCATTAGATTGACACCAGGACATTATATTCAGGATTCGGTCACTTTCAATTCGTCTTATTTCTTCAATGTCCTCTTGCCTCCTATTATTTTGAACTCAGGGTACGAGTTGAACCAAACCAATTTTTTCAACAATATAGTATCAATCCTAACGTTTGCGATTCCCGGTACGATGATTTCAGCGGTGATTGTTGGTATTATTTTGTACATTTGGACATCTTTGGGTCTCGAAAGCATTAACATTTCCTTTGTTGATGCCCTTTCCGTCGGTGCAACATTGTCGGCCACTGATCCTGTGACAATTTTGTCGATTTTCAATGCTTACAAAGTTGATCCAAAGCTTTATACTATTATTTTTGGTGAATCTTTGTTGAATGATGCCATTTCCATTGTCATGTTTGAGACATGTCAGAAATTTCACGGTAAGAATGTCCAATTTTCATCCTTTTTTGAAGGTATTGGTATCTTTTTGATGACCTTCACTGTTTCGTTACTCATTGGTTGCATGATCGGTATGCTAGTAGCTTTGTTTTTGAAACACACCTATATCAGAAGGTATCCACAAATTGAAAGTTGTCTAATCTTGTTGGTGGCTTATGAATCATATTTCTTCTCAAATGGTTGTCATATGTCTGGAATTGTGTCCTTATTGTTCTGTGGGATCACCTTGAAACATTATGCCTATTATAATATGTCAAGAAGAACTCAAGTCACGATAAAATACATTTTCCAACTTCTAGCCAGACTATCTGAGAATTTTATTTTCATCTATTTGGGGCTTGCAATGTTCACGGAGGTAGAATTGGTTTACAAGCCAATGTTAATTATAGTTACTGCAATTTCAATATGCGTGGCTCGTTGGTGCGCGGTGACACCATTATCAAACTTTGTGAACTGGATGTATCGAATTAGAACTTTAAGGTCCATGGGGCTCAATTCATCTTACGATGCTCACTGTTCCATTCCTGATGAAATCCCCCCTCAATATCAAACCATGGTGTTTTGGGCTGGGTTGAGAGGTGCAGTTGGTGTTGCATTAGCTATGGGCATTCAAGGTGAGTTCAAGTACCCTCTATTGGCTACTGTTCTTGTTGTTGTTGTGCTAACAGTAATAATATTTGGTGGTACCACAGCAAGCATGTTGGAGGTATTAAATATAAAAACAGGCTGCATTGATGAAAATGATGATACTGACGATGAATTTGATATTGAGACCTCTCGTTCTATATCTTTAGGCAACAGTAATATGAACTCGGTCAATGATTTCAGATCAGATTTCCCACCTCTGGCGACTCAAGCCGCAGCACCAACAGCCTCTGTTGATTCCCTCTCCATTGCCGTCGACGGATCAAGGACTGCGTTAGATGGGAGACCACTGCGTAGCACGATTGACAGTTTCATACGACAGGATCAATGGTTTGCAAATTTCGATGAACAGGTGTTAAAACCTGTGTTTCTCGATAATCCATCGCCATCTCCAGCTATGAACCAAAATCCCAACGAAAACAATTTAAGCACAAATATGGTTTCAAACAGGAAATCTCTACCGTAGAAAATATCTTTGCCAATTTTTGGGCATTATGATTCCCATATTTGGCTCCTTTCTTGATGCAAATTTTTCGTTTGCATCAAACACTAGGAAGACTCCATTTTAACATACTTACGTAACGTACTCAAAATTTACATGTTTTATTGAATTTTCCCTTTTCTGATGTTTAACGTATTTCCTACTTACTCCCTTTCCTTAGTTATAGATCTTGACATAATTTTAATAACCATTGGGTTAATTTAACGACGTCTTCATCCAAATATACGTCATTAAGGAGGTCATCATATTTTAGTACAATTTCAAGGAAAGAGTTGATGCATAAATCATAAAGTATACTTATGATATCTGTTGATTCTTTGGAGCCCCTCTGACCCAAATCCCATTCCGTGAATGAACCTAATGAACCTATGGATCTCTCGAGTAATTTTAGTATTTCGCCTACAGAGGATACGATGCTTCCCTTAGGATCTTCATCTAGTGCATTAACCAATAAGCCCATTAACGAAATTATAGCATCTGCATAACAGATCGGCACGGGGCACAACTTCTCGGATTCCCTAGTCTTGGATATGCTATAAAGTTCGAATAAAGAGAGCTTCTTCTTTTTATTTTCACTCGAATCGAGGGTAAAAAAAATGTTGGTAATCTTATTTTTAATCCACAGGCTAAATTCACTAAAGAGCGAGAAAATTGTAGGCTGACGAGTGAAAACTGATTGATTATAAGATTCTGAAAACTTCGTTGATTCTAATCCTTTCTTGAAGTCATTATTTCTGAAGACGTTATTCTCTTGTAAATAAATCTTGTGCGACAATGAAGGATTATCTTCCATGTAAGGAGTACCTGGGAGTCTCTCATTGCTTGCGCTGTGGCTTTTTCTAACTGTGTGGTTATTTCCGAATAAGTCATCTGTATGGGATGGAAACCGTTCTAAATGTTGTTTCTGTGTTTGAGGAGTAATTTCCTTGTTTAAGGTTATTAAAAATTCAGACACATCGTTGTTTGTCTGTTCAATGGTGAAAAAACATTCATGGAGTATGCAAGACCAAACAAACCCGTTTCTTTGGATGCCGTTATATATTGGAAATCTCAGTTGAATATCTGTAGACTTCGCTCTGTAAGATAGCTCATGAAATGCGGTCAATTTGACAAAAGGTTTCTGAGAACGCAACCCAGTGATTAGAGTCTCGACGGGATCACTGGAGAGCGATGAGATCGGTTTGCCCTTGTGTAAACAGCCGATCGAAAGGAATGCATTGAATCCGATATTGGTAAGGTCCCAAATTTGCAGCATCAGATATGAGACGAAACCAATTTTCAAATGCACAATAAGACTTGAGAATAAATATCCGATGCTTGGCTTGAAGATAGCCGGAGAAACAAACAAAAATATACCAGCCAATGTTAAAGATTTTAAAAAAGAATCGTAAAGCCTAGAACCAATGTAACCTTGGGGTTTCTGATACTGAGTTCCATAACTAAAGCTCAATCTATCCAAATCCAGCAGCAAATGCTGCGTCGCATACATAACAGGAACAATCACGAAAACAGAAACATTGTAATGAAATGAGTCAAGCTCATACAATTCACCACGACCGAAAACGGAACTCTTCACAGGTAGGGAAATTAAACTTGCGCTCAAGATGAATATCAAGATGTACACTAAAAACTTGAACGAGATCAACTGGCCATATATGGTTGTGATCCAGCTGGAGTATCCGAGAAAATCAACATGCAAGTAATTCTTTCTTGTGATGATGAGCAACAAGGCAGAGCCATATAATGATAATGCTCTCAATGGCCAGAGCACGAGTTTGTACAATCGGCTATCACCCCAGTCCCCAATTACTGTCAGTATTAAACCCAGCATTATGGAAGTCTTTAAAAGCAAGCCTGTGGCAAAGTGGTAAAATCTGGTTTTGCACACATCACTAAAAATATGATGGTAAGTGTACCTAAATTTCGATGATCCTGAAGTAGAACGATTGTAATCTCCCGAATAAGACATCTTGGCAATGCTCAATTAACTCCTGTAGAGTTGCTTTACCGCTATAGAACAATACTGGTGTTTTCCACTAACCGACTGCTGAGCATAAAAAGTGCACATCTTCAATTAAGTCGTTCATATCGACATCTTCGTGGTACGTGATGTTACATATAATTCAATCGAGAGATGGGTAGTATTGAGCCTTAGAACTATTCCTTGCAACATCAATGGTTTAAGAAAAGAATATCGACGTAGTGTTGTTTTTAACATTGCAATTGCTGCAAGAAGTATTTTTTTCTAATTCTTCTTCTTCTTTTCTTTGCGGGTGCTATGTTAATGATTTGAAAGTGACAAAATGCTTTGAAGAGTTAAAGTGTCAGAGCAACAATTGCAAAGAGAGCTTCACTGTCCAGTCAATTAATTATAACCATGTAACGCTAAAAATCGCTTAACATGGTAAGAAACTAAACTAATAATAAATAAAACACGGTATGGTTTTTCTGTTTTTCCTTTGATATATCGTGGACGTGACGGACTTGATGGTATACTTGGTGACGAGTGGTGCTACCAAATTGTGGTACAAGTCTTTCGCACTATTGAAAACTACACACACTATTTAGGTATTAATTGTATCCCTCTGTTTTGATTTAGATTTAAAACCATTTGCTGGTCATTGGAACTTGAAAGAACCCTCTCAATGATTTTTGTCTAATATCTTTAGGCCCGTTTCTCAGTAATTGTTATAATTTTATTATACTTTGTTTAGTTTTCTTAGCGTTTATATACCAACATGAAAACACACCGTTGATATGACAAAGACATACTACAGGTGAAGCCAAAAAAAGTGGTCTGAAGACAAGATGGATGATTTGGGATCTTCCAAATCTGGAAAAGATGATATTCAAATGAAGCTTGACAAGAAACTGGGACCTGAATATATATCGAAAAGGGTTGGATTTGGATCAAGTCGCGTCGCGTATATCGAGGGCTGGAAAGCGATCAACCTAGCAAATCAGATATTCGGATATAATGGGTGGTCTACAGAAGTTAAGAGCGTGACTATTGACTTCTTAGATGAAAGACAGGGACGATACAGCATTGGATGCACAGCAATTGTTCGAGTATCACTGCAAGATGGGACGTTCAGGGAGGATATAGGTTATGGCACAGTGGAAAATGAGAGGCGAAAACCCAGTGCATTTGAAAGGGCAAAAAAGTCAGCGGTAACAGATGCCCTAAAAAGGGCTTTAAGGGGCTTTGGAAATGCTCTAGGAAACTGTTTGTATGACAAAGATTTTCTGGCGAAGATTGACAAGGTCAAGTTTGATCCCCCGGACTTCGACGAGGGCAATCTTTTTCGCCCAACAGATGAACTGAGCGAGATGTCGAGATCTAATACGACGTATGGGGATGCTCATGTAGAAGGGCCTCTACTGAAGAAGAGGAATTTAGGGAGTGATGAGAGGTCCGCTGCAAGAATAGTTTCTGATCACCCCAAGGAGTTAGAACCAAATCATCTTACGAAGAATGACGCGAATACGAACCCACGTCTGCTTACTAGAACAGAACGCTCTGAAGCACCTACTGATGATGTAGTGTGCAATGATGTGAGAGAGATTGGGGTAGATGGTTCTAAGGTGCCGCAGGATAATGACGATTTGCTTGATGACTCTTTCATGTTTAGCGACGAGCTTCAAGAGGAAGATATAGCAAATACTAATAATTATGAAAAATCTTCTGCCCATGCATCTCACACGGATGAGCCTGTGGCATTTGTGACAGCCAAAGCTGCTTCTGATCTGCAAAGGAAAACGCCCATCCCAGCTGATGCTCTATTCGATCCTAAATTCCAGGCACAATCGATAAGGCATACTGTAGACCAATCAGTCTCTTCACCAGTCAGTGCCTCAGTTCTAAAAGAAAAGGGCATAGACAGCAACAGAACGAAACTGTACACAAAATATGCACCAAGAGGCAGGGAGCTTGCAACTAATTCAAATACGACTGATGCCACGAAGGCTCCACGAATCACAGAACAAAAAGATATTCAGAGTAGCAAAGAGAAGAGTGCCCCTACAACCAATCCGATCACAACAAAGTCATCAATCCCAGTGCACCCAAGCTCAAATCCCTCAATTTCTCAAAGAACGCAAGTGGGAAGACCAAGAATGTTACAGCAACCCAATTTAAGAAGAAATATTCAGTGATTGCTTATAAAATATACTGAAATTATTTCAAGATTTGCTATTTCAGTTAGTTAATTGATGAAATCTATAACACTTGTCTTATGTCTATTGTACTGCTTGGGCAATTACGCACTTGCATTCTAAGTATATATTGGTCACAAAATACGAATACTGAAAAATAAATATATGTAAGTATTTCATTTGAAAGACCTGAAAAAGAAGCTTGATGCGCCTGGCTGACGGCTTCCGCAGAAATATAATCTAGTATATCGAGTCTTTAGGCTGGTACTGTTTTAAAGCAAAGGGGATAAATAAGGAAACTAGTTTTTGGGGAAATTTTTCAGAACCAATCGAGCGAATCATTAGGTTTTTTATTGCTTCAAACTATAAACCCTATATTGCCTCTACTTAATAATGGTCGCTCTAACAAAAGCTGAAAAGCTCAGAAAGGAAGAGCAGAGCGAATATTTCAAGCCATTAATTGATAGCTTAATTCAATGCAGCACTGAAGAATTTATTTCCAAGCTAAAAAATATTCAAGAATGGAACCGTTCAAGAGATGATCTCTATGTGTGGATACCCGTATTGAACAGGATTGATGATATTTTAAGCGATATTGTCAAGAAATATCATTATAACACAAAAGATTGGAAGAAATCGGCACCTAAGTTATTGCTTATGTCCAAAGAGGACGAAAATGCAGCTTGGGAGTATTTAGACTTTTCTGCACGTCTACTCAACAATTCGAGTAACCGATCGATTTACAATTCACTAGATGTCATGTGTTCTCTTCTAAATTCTCCAAATTTCAAAGTCAAGCTAGGGGCTAGTAAAATAATAGCATTGATTGGCGAGAGAAATGTTATCTCTCGTCAGAAAATAGACTCAAAGAGCATCATGGGATCAGAAGAGTTGAAGGAGAAAAGTTTACAACTTGCACTTTGTCTCCCTTCTTCAACTGTTGATGATAAGATGGAACATATTGCCTTGGTTGATCTATATTTTGAAAAAAAAAAGTATCCCAAGAAATATGCGTCCCTTGACTTTAAATATTACGGCAAAACACATAAAAAGCCATGCAAAGACACCCTGAAATCACCCTCAAAAGTCATTTCAACCCCTAACAAAATGGATTCTTTCGCACTATCGACCGAGTCCATCAAATCTTTAACTCTGCAACAAATTTTTGATAAAGGTATGCAGGAGGTTGCTAAGGAAGATTGGTTCAGATTTTCCCTACAAGCTACAATTGCTAAAGCTTTCAGTGATGACTCCTTCGAAAATATTCAATTGAGGAACCTAATAATTCGAACTAAATTTACTGCAATAGCAATTGTTAATGTCATTCAGAATCCAGCTCAGGTGAGTTCCCAGTTCTTTGAAGTGGACCCATATGCCTTTAACAGCCTCGCCGAGTTTCTTTCCTTGAGTGAATCAAGAATACCGCATGAAATTAGGATGGAAGCATTATTTGCCTTGGAATGCATTTCTTTAAAACATATTTGGTGCTCAGATATCGTCAGGAATCTTGGTGGTAATATGTCCCATGGTCAGTTATTCCATATTTTGAAATTTATTTCCAAGGGTATGAGAGGAGAGTCCGAACAGGAACTAGATGAAAAATATAACGTGCGATTCTTCTACTTAATATCAAATCTAGCGGATGTTAAGGTGCTCCAAGAATCCCTGTTGAATGCTGGTCTAATCCCTGCAATTTTGGACATAATTTCAGTGAGAAGCACCAAATACAAGAGAACAAACACATCTGCTACCCACTTGCTAGAAGTACTAGTTGATTCAGATTCGATAAATGATTTTATGAACAACAATGGTCTCAATACTTTAATCGAGACTCTTAAAGAGGAAGTTCAGTTTGCTATAGATCATCCTGATTTTGGTCAACCACCGGAATATGGAAAGGTGTATTTCTCGATATCATTCAAACAAATTTCCTACATTCGGAGTTTATTAAAACTTGTTTTAAAGCTACTGTCCCTTGATTCTGGCAATAGAATGAGAAACTTGATAGATTCTCCAATATTAAGTGCTATAAACCAAATATTGGAAAACAAGTCAATATTTGGCCTGAGTCTCTTGTCCCATGTGCTTGATGTTATTCAAACAGCCATCAATACAGAACCGACTATTTATCAAGTCCTTGTGGAGAGTGGAACCATACCGTACATAGTCAACAATTTCGAGGAATTCGTTGCTCCCTCAAACGAGCTTTTACGGATACTTCCTGAAGTCATATCTGCCGTTTGTTTAAATATGGATGGTCTTAAACAGGTTAAGGAAAAAGAATTAATAAGGCACATATTTAAAATTCCTCTTACCTTGGAATTTGCAAAGATAATGTCTGCTGAAGATGAATGCATTGACCTTGGCTCATCCTTAGACGAACTTTCTAGACATTATCCGGACTTAAGGGAGGAAATCATGGAATATCTCATTGAGACGATAAAAGAGTTGCCAAAAGTCACACATTTCACTCACTCTTACATTTATAAATCGCGGAAGACCGATGATCTCTTTTATTCATCAAGCGAAGAAGAAGTTTTGGATGAAGAAGATGTCCAGGGGGAAATGGCATGCTGGGAAATACAGAAATACACACCTATCTTGGAAACTTTTTCAGGAATATTTTTCGGTTTGATGGAAAACGCATCATGGGCCTCTAAAATTGCGGAGAAGATTGATGCTAAAAGTATATTTGAAACAATAATTGTACAACGACCAACATATGATTACATTGATTCACAAGCATTCTTGAATTTCACGGATGCCCTAAAAACTTTCGATGATAAAGTGAGCAGTTTTGGTTTCCCCACTCTGATGGAAATTTTGTCACAAAACTTGAATTGTTTAGAAGATTTCCTGTATTTTGATAAAAGTAGATCTTACTTCTTATCCAATCCTAATGCAGAAAATCTGGAAGAAATCATCAGACGTATTAATGTACTTCAAGTTACCTTATCGACGATAACCTCTGTTTACACTGATGTCATTTTCCTTTACCCTGCAACAGTCAAAGAGACTATTGGATATTTTGAGAAGAGCGGACTTTCTCTACTAAGCAAGATTCAGCATCTTTTTGAAAGATGCGCCCTTGAAGAATTCTATATCAGAGAAAAACTTCCAGACAAGGTATCAGTTCAAACCAGACCAAATATGTTGCCCGGAACACCTCCACTCTTGATTCAAAAGCAAAAGGCGGATGAAAATGAAGCAAAGAAAGACAAAACTTCAACAAAGTTCAAAAATACTCTTCAAGCAAGATTCTTGATGAGCTCCATCCAGTCTTGCTGTGCTGTTCTTTTCAGGTCATTTATGAGTCTAGCGGGCTCGCATAGAATGTCTTTTTCAAGTTCTGACAGAATTATGGAGGTAAGAATATATGATGAAATCACTCAATCGTTGAGCAGGATGCTCGAAATTCCATTTCTGAAGGATAGGGTTGGTTACTTGGCTGTTTTACAAAACTTAATTGCATTTACATTAAGTTATAGTACGATTAGCAACAGAAGCCTGGATTATATCAAAGTGATTCCTCTTTTGCTGTTCTACCAGTGTGGAGGATTGCAAAAGTATAAGGAGTGCGCGATGCTTCTTGTTGAAAAGTGTTTGGAATTTGAAGATGTAACGTCAGTTGAGACTATAGACTATTTGAAAGATCAGGAAGACGTTTTGACCAGCAATGCCTTAGTTTCAATCCTTTCATTTTTCAACAAAGCCATGCAATTTAATAGTCTAGAACTTCTTTCATCGAAGGATCAATATTATCCCCATGATGAACTTGACTATAATTTAACTAAGGGTCTCCTTACCTCCATAAAGATTTTAGGTCTCGGATTGCTCAAGGATATTTTCTCCTTAGAAGAAATTTTTGTGGCAGACAACAGAAAGCTTCCATATCCTGTGTTCAAACAGCTTTTGGGGATGCTTAAGAATATATATCATTCCTCTGAAGAAGTATCTCATGAAGATTTTGAGCTATATGAGTTGCGTTGGGATTTGCTACCTCCATCAACGTGCAAGATCGAAATGCTCAAGGATTGTGGAATAGAGGAGGAAACGGCATCTCAGTATTTAAAGGAACACAAAGATGACCTGCCAATCCATGTTAAGCCTGATATTTTCACTGACGGACAATGGGAAACTTTCAAAGCTGCCAAAAAGAGCGGCAAATGGCAAACTAATCTTCGTGTTATTCCTGCATTTTATGAAAACATGACAACAAAGAAAGATCTATGTGATTTTAGGGCTAACTTCTATAGAAGCGGTTTTGAGAAGAAAATTTTACGGATCTTGAGGCACTACCCAAAACTCATCAATGCAGTTTCTAAAATGTTCATGGAAATTTACAGTGAATTAGAGTTTCCACATATTAGCATGTTAGAGGATTTGTTGGCTCTGATGAATTCTATTCCTTTGGAAGAGTCAGATAATTTGGCTCCGGTTATACACCTATTCGGGATTTTCTTGAATGAGGAGAAAATTTATAACCAGGCCAAAACTGTGATCCATAAATTCATCACTTTCCTGGTGAGAAATTTGGCGCCGCAACATGTGAATTGCTCATGGTTTTTCAAAGCATTGTACGTCTACGAAATCATATTCGCTCGGTCCATGATACCTGATTTCTCTATAATTCCTCAAGATTTTGATGTTCCAACGATACCTACTGTGGAAGTTCAAAGATTATCTTTGAAGGACAAAAACACGATTTTCGATGTTTTGATAAGAGTTACCGAGATAACTGATTTTTATTCTTCCCTGGCTGTATCTCGGATCTTGATATTGTATTCTTCTGAGGAAGACTATGCTCGCGAGATCGTACAAGCAGGAATAATCCCAAAGCTTTTAAGAGTGATTGGAATGCACCAAAAGTCGGAGAAAATTAATTATTTGGAGTCCTCATTGCTACTTCTGTGTAGGAGATGTTTTGAAAACACAGAAGTCGCCACATCTTTAATTAGATATGAACTCAACAAAGCCTTTACGATAGAAGAGAAGAAAGGCCTCTTGAAAGAAAAAGCTCGTGATTTATCTCTTCTTCTATCTCAAAAGGCGGGCGTTCTAATGCGAAACTCTGACGTTTTTGAAGCAGAAATATCAAAGACTGGAAGGTTTATTGATTTCAGCTCCCCTTACAAATTGGAGAGGCTCACAATGAAACGCTTCCCAACAGAGCAAGATGATTCAATGGAGGGTGTCGAAAATGCAAAAGACGATTCTCTCAAGCAAAGATCTCACATCATTGATTTGTTATTGTCACAACTTATGGCTGCATCAAAGAAAGATTGGCTAAGTGAACCTCCTTTGTCTAAAGAAGAAGAATCAAAACAGAAAAAGAGTAGAAATACCGAAATAAAGCCTTCTAGAAACCCTATTTGTGCCTACATGATATTTTTGCTAAAAACGTTGATAGAGCTTATCGGTAGTTACAAGCAGAGCAAATTCGAATTTCTAACCTATAATAAAAGAGGGAAATATAGTGAAGCTCCTGTTCCAAGGATGACTGCGCTAAATTTTTTCCTTCATCAACTCATGAATTGTCATGCACCAGAAAAAGACGCTTATGAGGTAAAAAGGCGTGAGTTCATCGCAAAGCTAGCCTCTTGCGCCGTCACTTCCTTAGTGACAACAGTGCAGGATGAGAAAATCGGGGAGCAGGACCCCAAGGTAACTGATCCCAATATGACATTTATCAGAAAATTTACTTTGGATTCGATTTCAAAGGCTTTACAAGATGCGAGCTCCTCTCAAAAACTAATAGAAAGCAATATTGGCAAGATACTTGGATGGTTTAGGTTAATTCATGATCTATTGATAACCGACAGAAGAACTTTATCGTATACATTTGACGATAGGAAGTTCAATGGAGACAAATACGAGATTTGCAAGTTAATGTTGGATATGGGACTTCCCGGAACCATTTCTGGATGCTTAGGCAATTTAGATTTGAATAACCCTCATTCTAAAAAGCTTTTCAATAATGCTGTGGATCCCCTCAATGCCTTCAACAAGGTCCGCAATCAATTTTCCGAATTGTTCAAGGAAGAAAATTTGGAAGAAGACGAAGAAGTAGAAGAGGAATCAGAGAAAGAGGATGTACCTGATATGTTCAGGAACTCTGCATTAGGAATGTATGAAATCGAAGACATCGAAGACGAGGATGATGATGATTCTTTAATCGGCGACGATGACGAGGACATAGCTTTTGTTCAAGGTCATGATGACATCGAGATTGTCTTCAGCGATGATGGTGTGGACTATGAAGGTGCACCTCACGAGCTTCATGGCTCTTCTGAATCAGAGGGAGAAAGTGACGATGGTGTTTCTTCCATTTTACTAGATGGTGCTGAGGAGGAAGAAATGCTTTCAGAATCAGATATTAACAATTCTGAGGCAGAAGGTTCAAGAACCTCCTCTGCTGACGTTTCTAGTGATTTGGAATTCTATTCGGATGATGGATCCTCTGTTGAGCTAGTGGAACTTAGACCGGGTGATAATGATGACTATGCATCTTCACTAGATATTGATCTGAATGAAAGTGATATCTCTTCTGATTGGGAGTCTGGACTTTCTGAACTAGACGACTCAGAAATAGACGATGATTCCGAAGATCAGGAAGAATTAAGCAGAATACCAAATAATGTCTCCAACAATAGATGGTTCACTTCTGACGGTGTGGAAATATATGATGATTCAGATGGAGAAGATCGAGGTGTCTTTAGGGGAATTCAACATGTCAATAACGATGAATTCATCTTCAGAATTGAAAACGGGGGAAATCCGAGAGGAGGAAGACGTAGTCGTCCCCATCATCATCATCATCATCATGAAAACCGTGAGCCTTCTATCATATCTCTCGGAAACACGGTGGATAGGGCAGGTAATAGACTAACAAATCCATTGGGTCCACAAGGCATGGAGGAAGTCGAAGACATAATATCTAATGGTCAAAACAACGAACGAAACTCGAGAAGGTACGGCTCTGGAATAATTGGAGGTTGGCTATCTGATGCACTGATGGATAACAAATCATATGAGGGTATAGTTTTCAAAAATACTATAGATCGATGGAGTGATATTTTCGAAATGTTTTATGAAGGAAAAGGCTTCATTGGGAACGCATTGAGCACCATAGTATCCAACGTTATTGAAAGAAGTTCACTAATGTGGGAAGAAAAGAAAAGAGGACTTGATACTAAAGAAAAGGAAAAACAGGAGAGTTCGCAGAGAATTAGAAAACGTAGCCATCTTGAAATGGAAACGGATACCGATCAATTGAACCAAAGAAATGCTACAGATGTAACAGGTTCACCAGACGTACCCAATACACCAGTAGTATCAGATGAAGCAGATATAGCAGATGCGCCAGATGCACCATTAGCAAATGAAAACCGTCATAACCAAGGTGATGCCCACGAACCAATTTATGTTACCGTAGATGGAAATGATATCGATATAGGTGGCACTGATATTGATCCTGAATTCATTAACGCACTACCTGAGGAAATGCGTGCAGAGGTCTTAGCCCAGCATATCACGGAACGTAGAATGGAGGCACTCGAACACAATATAGACTCCAGAGAAATAGATGATGAATTTTTGGATTCTGTCCCTGCTTCCCTAAGACAAGATATCATTGAAGGAGAAGCAACGGCAAGGCGCTTCTCTAATGTATCGTCGGAAAGGATGAATAATGAGCTTCCTGCCGGTGAAGATAGTGAACTTGCTGATGAGTCTGAAGATGAACTGGAATCTCATTCCACTGATAATAAAGGCAGAGTTTATTATGAACCTCTCGTGGACCGATCTGGTATAGCCGCAATTATGCGTTCGTTGTTTATATCTCAACCATATTTGACCAGAGAAATATATCACGATCTATTTTTCAAGCTTTCTCACAGTAAACAGAATCGAAGCGATATTGTAAACTTTTTGTTACTGATTTTAACAGAAGGAATTCAGGATCAACATTCTTTGGAAAAGGTTTTCAATTTAATTTCCAATAAAGCTAAATCTGCACCACATAATAAAAATGTACATTATCAGCTCCCAACAGATTGTACACCATTAATTGTTGCAAATCAGTGTATAGAAGTGCTGCAGTCGATGATTGAATCAGACGTTCGATTGAAATATTTCTTCATTACAGAGCATGATAACTTGATCATCAATAAACCTGGAGTTAAGAACAAGAAAGATATTTTTTCGAAAAATTTGAAATGGCCGATAAATGCTCTTTTTTCGCTTCTATCTCAAAAAATTGTGACAGATGAAACTGTTCTAATGGATTTATTGACTAACATTATTAGACATTGCACGAAGGCTATGAAAAATGTGTCAAAAAGGAAGGATAATGCGGTGATGAAAAGAAGTTTCCAATTACCTCTTATTGAAAAGAAACATTTGGAGTTACTAGTTTCAGTGATACAATTGGATTCATGCAATACCAAGGTTTTCCAACAAACCTTGAATGTAATGACAAATATCTTTTCAATTAAGGATGCCAAAGAAACTTTTACAACGGAATTGAAATCTTTGGCAAATTCCACAGTTTCTCAGTTAATTAAGGACTTGAGTGAATTAAGCATTGAAATTCCAAAAGTAAAAAGTGGCACTGAGATAAACCCGGAGATTATTGGTAAATTCACTGCGTCTAGTTCGGAACAAGCAAAATTATTGAGAATCGTGACAGCTCTCGACTACATTTACTCCCATAAGAAAAAGGACGCAACGCAGTTTGATGAGTTAGTTTTCATTTTCAATGAGATGAAACTAGGTCCAGTTTGGGTTTCTCTAAGCAAATGTTTAAGCGCATTTGAAGAAAAAGCTGCAACTTCTTCTTCTGCAACTATTCTACTACCTACAATCGAATCTTTGATGGTGGTCTGTAAAAATAGCAAAGTTCGTGAAACATCGGCAGTTCTATTGAAATATACCGAAAAGAATTACAACTTCGAGGTAATTCCAGTAGAGGACCTATTTTTTGAGTTCACAGATCTGCACAAGAAATTGTTAAATGAGATGATTCGTGCCAACCCTCAGTTGATGAGTGGACCATTTCAATTGCTTGTCAAAAATCCCAAAATTTTGGACTTTGATAATAAGAGGTACTATTTCATGGCAAAAATAAGTCTAACTCCATCGGTTCGTAAAAAACTTTCAATTTCAGTACGCCGTGATCAAGTGTTTTTAGATTCTTATCGTTCTCTTTTCTTTAAGCCTAATGATGAGATTAAGAATTGTAAGTTGGATATCAGCTTTAAAGGTGAATCTGGGGTAGATGAAGGTGGAGTTACACGTGAGTGGTATCAGGTCTTGTCTAGGCAAATGTTTAACCCAGACTATGCTTTATTTATTCCTGTGGCATCTGACAAGACTACCTTCCGCCCTAATCGAACGTCTGGAATTAATCCTGAACACTTATCATTTTTCAAATTTGTTGGTATGATTATTGCAAAGGCGATAACAGATAAATGCTTCTTAGATTGCCACTTCAGCAGGGAAGTGTACAAAAATATTTTAGACAAGGCAGTATCATTGAAAGATATGGAGTCCTTGGATTTAGAATATTATAAGTCCCTAATATGGATCCTTGAAAATGACATCACCTATGTTATCGAAGAAACATTCTCAGTGGATACCGATGATTATGGCGAACATAAAACAATCGACCTTATTGAGAATGGACATGAGATCGCAGTAACGGAAGAAAATAAGAAAGAATATGTCCAGAAAGTTGTAGAATACAAATTGCAGGATTCTGTTAAAGACCAAATGGAGAACTTTTTACAGGGGTTTTATGCCATTATTCCAAAGGACTTGATATCTATTTTTGATGAGCAAGAAATTGAGTTATTAATAAGTGGATTACCTGACATTGATGTGGATGATTGGAAGAATAATACCACTTATGTAAACTACACGTCTACTTGCAAACAAATTAACTATTTCTGGAGAGCCGTTAGATCTTTTGATAAGGAGGAGCGCGCAAAGTTATTACAGTTCGTGACCGGTACGTCTAAGGTTCCATTGAATGGCTTCAAAGAACTGAGTGGTATTCATGGCGTATCAAAATTTTCGATACATAGGGACTACGGTTCCATCGATAGATTACCCTCATCACATACATGCTTTAACCAATTAGACTTACCTGCATACGACTCATATGAACAGTTACGGGGGTCCCTATTACTTGCTATCAACGAGGGCCATGAAGGTTTTGGTTTGGCGTGATCATGCTATTGATTCTACATTTCTCTAATAATATAAATTGCAAACTTAAATAACCTAAATTCGTTAAGGAAGAATAAACATATTTTTATACACAGATTGTCCTCTGGGCTAATCGTTCATGCACCACCTCTGACTCAAGAAAAGAGAAAAATTAACGCCACGTTAGTATATTCTAAACCCTTAGAAACAGATTCAATTACTTTTTTGCTGTAAGTTCTTGACCTGATTTTCCAATCTTGTTATAGATTGACTCATCTCCATGATATCCTTTTCCCAACATTTCTCTCTCTCCTCCATGTCAATTATCCCTAACGTCAACAAGCTTGCACTCAGGCATCCTATTGTGAATCCTACCATTCCAGACCTAAATACCTTAGCTCTTTGGCTTTTAAAAATTTGTAAAAGCACGCTACTTGCTCTCATACAGATTTCAGTGGAAATTAATTAGTTCAGACGTCAGTTTGGAACCGCTTCATTTCTTAGTAAACTTTCTAATTAAATCCTAACACTAACTATAATATATTTTAAAAGTAGAACAGTAGTTTTAACTCTTTCTTATATAAAAAAAAAAGCTTCTTAATTATATCATCCTTGTTGATAATCATGATCCACTACTCCTCTTTCCCTCTTGCCCCCTTAAAGGCTTTTGCACGTTCCTGGAAAATTCTGTCACTCAGTGCGCCTAAATAGGCTTACGTAAGTCTTGCCAAGCTCTTTTAAAAGCCCTACCCTGCAGCAAAAACGTGGTAAAAAACTGTGCAAACATGAATTCATTATATAGTATTTTTGGGGAGGTACGCAACAAGCACACTTCCTATATTTTCACTATTTAGCCGTAGTTTAAGACCTAGGAAATTCGCTATCCGTTTAGAAGAATGTTAGGGTTTAGCAAGAAATTACATAAAGAGCAGAGGAAGGATGCTAGAAATGAATGAACACCGCAAGATTAGGGCGAGGACATACGCCATTCATCAAAATTAGTTCAAACGGTCAAATTATCGATGGCTTAGTATGAAAAGTGATCGTAAAGGTTGGCCGATATTGGATCGAATTTTTAATCCCCTCATCAAATCTTGAGCAAAAATAACAAAGCTGGAAAAAATTCGTAGGCTGTTTGTGACTGAGCATGCATAACCGAAGTTTCATAAAAGAATATTTTGAAATAGTCAAGAGTTAAGGGGTATTAGGATAACTATTTTGGAATATGTCTGTCCTCTAGTGGTACCAATTGATCGTGAAGTCAACGGATGGGAGAGTGTTAACTATACATTATATTCTATACAGGGTTGTATTCATTATATACTTCAGAGTTAGTTTTGGGGTATATATTATGACAGGTTAATCATTTGTTTTCGTAACATCAGCTTCAGATGGTAAAACACCGATCCATTCCCAGCATTTCATTATTTCACCGTGGACTTCTAGAAGCATCGACTTTACGTTTGTGTTTCTATCCAAGGTTTTTGCAACTTGATTCCAAATTTTATTTTTCTCGTTCAGATTTACGATGTCTGATAGAATCACATCTCTAAGCTGTACGGAGGACATATATGAAGGGGATCTATTGGATGTGACAGCATTCTGAAGTCTACTGAGAACTTGTTCCACAATATTATCGATTAGTTGCTTTCGTTTCAATCTCTTCTGCAATGAGTACTTGATAAATTTGAACAAGGCCCAAATGGTACAGACAGCTATGATTGCCGCCCTGTACTTGTAGAGGGTTTTGTAGACTTGTCTTTCGAATTGACACCTGAGGCCTATGTACTTCTTACTATTCGACCGAAAATACCCTTTCGAGAAGTTTGTTTCATGAAAATGTCCCGTCTGTTTCGTAACCTCAACACTCCCGTTGGTTTGATTAGTTTGGTTGGGGTTTCTTGAAATTGTATTGTTTCCTGTGGTGTCTGGTAACTGTAAGGTAGAAATGTTAGTAATACTGCTTTAAGTTTGTTAATGATTCTGATATGAACGTTGAGAATGAACATTCATATCATTTTTTTTTGAATTATACTCACTTGCCTCCAAATAACCTCTGGCTCTTCCATCAAATCATTCAAGACTAGTTCCCAGAGAGCATCGAATTCTTCATCGCTAATCCATGGTTTTTTCGATTGGTGGAAAATTTCGTACAATTCTTCATTGCTCATGCCACTTCTACAATCATCTTCGCCCTCGCCACATAAAATTTGGGCATTTTTTGTTCTCAAAAGCTCTAAAGTTTTGCTGACCACTTCCTGAACTAGTTTTTGTCTCTTGGAATCTTTTACACATCTGCTACTAACCGGAATTAATCCATGTAGAGAAGTCCAGGGTTCTTCAAGCATGTATCCAGTTTTGCATTTAAGCTCCATCAGAGGGTAACAAATTGCATTTGTAGGACATGGAAGACATGCTGGTTTGAGTTCTTCTAGAAATTCCTCAGCTTTCTTTAAATTAGGGTTGGTTACGTCCTCTGGGAATGTTCTTTTTGCTGTTTCCAGTCCACAATACCCAATTGCAACCCTTTCCTCTCTATACCAAAGTCCAAAAAGAATTGGGATGACGATCAGGGTATACAACAAAAATTTTCCAAACGTTGCAACAAGAGAGAAAATAAATCGTTTAAACATAGCTGACTTTTTCGGTTTGGCTGGGGATAAAACCTGTTCTTCTTCCGGTTCCTTTCCTTCTACTTGTAAACCCTCATCTTCTGGTATTTCCTCAACTACTATAGGAGGGTGGTCCACATCGTAATTGTTCGTTTCCAATGTTTCAGTTTCGTTTAGTGACGGTAAAACCTCAAAATCTTGTTTTAATTCAGGTAGACTGGACTCAATATATGGCATATTTTCGGTATGAATAGCATCTTCAAGTATCGAACGCTGAACATCCTTTTGAAGGGTTTCTACCTCTGCCATGGTTGGGAATTCTGGGGTAGAGATCTTTGGCTCCGCAGGTTCCTCCTTAACTTCCCTCTCAAGCTTCAAGAGTGCTTCGTCAGTTTTGTTCGATTCACCATTATTTTCAGTACTAAAATCTTTGTTCACAAGTGGAGAAGCAGTAACAGAGGAAGTGTTTTTCTGTAAGACTGATGTACTGTCTCCATGAATCAAAGAATCCGAGCCGTGTTGGAATTCATGATCGATGGTCAATTCAGCAGCTTGCGGAGTAATGCTCTTTCGCTTTATGGCAAACTCGCTGAAACTGTCCTCATTCCCCGTACTATCTGACTTTTCATCAGAAGATTCGAATTTTTCGATGATTAAGGATCTATGAGGAGACTTGGCAGGTGATTTCGTAATTACCTTATTTGCTATCGGAGACTTGGATGGCGTGCCAGCAGTCAAGGGCACCTTCTCTTCTACTTTTTTATTCTTCACGTGCTTGGTTTTCTTTCTTGATTTCCTTGGAGGTTTCGCTTCTTCTTCATCACTTACGTCGCTATCCTCAGATTTGGGCTTCGTTGATCTCTTTTTTCTTTTCTTCGATAACGTCTTGTTAGCTTTCTCTATAGATTTCCCATTGCTCTCATCTGTTTTTTCTACCGAGACCGTTCTTTCAGACTTAGGACTCGATTCCGTCTTTTCAGTAGCCTCAGGCGTTTTGGATTTCCTTTTGCTTCTCTTTTTCTTCGTTATTTTTTCCGTCGAAGATTTGTCTGCTCTCAGAGAAAACTGTTTTCCCGCAGTGTCCTTAATCTTGGTCAAATGCTCATCAAAATGCCTTATCAACTCAGATTTTTTATCATGCAGCTTGAATTTGACATCATTTTCTAGTAAGATCGTTCTGAGTTCTGCCACTCTCAACGATTTTGGATCGAAATCTTCCTTCAGGATCTCCCTCCCGATTGATCTCTCGTCTTCGTTGCTCATCGAGAAATTCTTTCAAAGTTGATAAGTGACTTTTTGGTTCACTAAACTTGAGGATTTACAACTATGACAGGTATAAAACGTTAATTTCTTGTCCCATTCAGGGTCAATAGAAAGATATTTCGGCAAGCTGAAGAAAGTGATTTTTTTTGTAAACAAACAAAACATTAACAATTTCATGCCAATATAGCATCAACGTGCAGGGTAACATTGAATGAGACATAACATAAGTAGTTTAGAAGATGCACATATGGAACCTATCATTTATACTTAAAAAGAGGTCAAGATATATAGTATCAAGGAATGAATGGATGTCTTTGGGATACATTTCTATGCATAATGATATCACGTGAGATACAGCTGATAAAATCATCGTTGCACGGCGAAGAAGAAATTATTGAAGTCATATAAATATCGATCCATATAAATTTACGGATGGGTAATCCTACAATGTAAACAAAAGGAAGTGAGACCTTTTTACAGCGGGAAATGAGCATGGAAATTGGTCAGGTAAACAAAGATTTTTCTAAGTTAGTGTTGGAAGCTTCCGACTCTAGTGATGGTGAAGAGGTGTCTCATAGTGATTACCGTCGTTTGTATGGTGCTCAGGGTGAGGACGAAATCGACCCTATTGATAGTGACGCGCAATCATTCACCACAAATTTTTCATACCGAGATGGAAAGTCAATCATGGAACAGGGGGTTAAGAAACTAGCTTTAGATCAATTGCAGAGTGACAATGAGAGTATTGCATCTCTGACGGATAAACAAGGTAAATATCATTCTTTTGTTGGAGATTCTCCATTGACAGCAGCAGCCAATGTTGCAGCAGCAGCTATGCCACGTAGTGATAGAAGCCTTTCATTTTCCTTGCATAATGCCGATGTGGATTTCAGCAGCGCAAAAAGTCCATTTCAAGTTGCTTCGTCCTGGAATCAGGCGCACTTAGACAGAATAAAGTCTGCTCGTTATAAAATGGGTTTAATGGCGGAAAGTGACGACCACTCACACATTGATGAGCCATCTCCGGAATTGATAGATTTGTATGCATGTGTTAATGATTGTAGGGAGCTCAGAGAGAGGTACCAATCTATTTCGATGCAAAAACCTCACCAAAACCCTAAGAACAAACCCGGTTGGAAGATATATCCTCCTCCGCCTAAGCCATCTTATAACCAGGCGACAAAAACTGCCACGAAAATTGCTAATAAACCAGATTCTGAAGTTTTTCGTTTACATGAATGCGAAATACCTGGGATAGACAATGATTTTGACTTTTCTACCAACGATGATGATTCCTTTGTTGTCTATTCTACAAAAGATAAAATGCCCATCGCAGAAGTTCCAACACTAAGGGATTACTATATTGATGTTGAGCAAATGATCGCGGTATCGTCAGATGGTCCAGCAAAATCATTCGCGTTTAGAAGACTACAGTACTTAGAGGCCCGGTGGAATCTGTACTCACTTTTAAACGAATACCAGGAAACTGCCATTTCCAAGAAAAATCCTCACAGAGATTTCTATAATGTTAGAAAGGTCGATACTCATGTACATCATTCAGCATGTATGAACCAGAAGCATTTGCTTCGTTTCATTAAGCATAAGTTGAGACATAGTAGGGACGAAGAGGTCATTTTTCGGGATGGGAAAGTCCTAACGTTAGACCAGGTATTTGAATCGTTAAAGTTGACTGGCTACGATCTTTCAATTGATACATTAGATATGCATGCACATAAAGATACATTCCACCGTTTCGACAAGTTTAACCTCAAATACAATCCGATCGGGGAATCTCGGTTACGTGAGATATTTTTGAAAACTGACAATTATATTGATGGTAAATATCTAGCAGAAGTTACGAAAGAAGTGATTTCAGACCTGGAAAACTCCAAGTATCAAAATTGTGAATACAGAATTTCCGTTTACGGCCGTTCGCCAGATGAATGGGATAAGCTCGCTGGTTGGATCGTTGACAACAAGCTATTTTCTCATAACGTCAGGTGGTTAATACAAATTCCTCGTTTGTATGATGTTTATAACAAGACTGGAACGGTGAAAAATTTCTTTGAACTTTGTAGCAATATTTTCTTACCTCTATTCGAAGTGACAAAAAACCCACAAAGCCATCCTAAACTTCATGTGTTTTTGCAAAGGGTAATTGGTTTTGATTCAGTTGATGATGAGTCAAAAGTTGATCGTCGCTTTCAGAAAAAATACCCAAAGCCTTCCTTGTGGAATTCTCCACAGAATCCTCCTTATTCATACCAGCTGTACTACTTGTTCGCAAGCATGGCTCACTTAAACCAATGGAGAGCAAAACGTGGGTTCAATACTTTTGTCCTAAGGCCGCACTGTGGCGAGGCGGGCGATCCAGAGCACTTGATTTCGGCGTATTTGTTGGCGGAAGGTATTTCTCATGGAATATTGTTGAGAAAGATTCCATTTGTTCAGTACTTATATTACCTGGACCAAGTTGGTGTAGCTATGTCACCTTTGTCAAACAATGCACTGTTTTTGACGTATGACAAAAATCCATTCCAATATTACTTTAAAAGAGGATTAAACGTCTCACTCTCAACCGACGATCCGTTACAATTTTCGTACACTAGAGAACCATTAATCGAAGAGTACTCTGTTGCGGCACAGATATACAAATTATCCAATGTTGATATGTGTGAATTGGCGCGTAACTCTGTTTTGCAAAGTGGGTGGGAAGCTCAGATCAAAAAACATTGGATTGGAAGGGAATTTTACAAAGAGGGGATAGAAGGAAATGAACTCGAAAAGACGAACGTTCCTGATGTTCGGATTAATTACAGACACGACACGTTATCCACTGAATTAGAATTAGTCAATCACTATTCATCTTTCAAGAAAAAGCAAAGGCAATGAGAAGTTAGTTTGATTTTCAATAATTTCATAAGCAGATTACAATTCTAACTCTCTGTACTACGTAAATGCGATCCATAACAGCTATCTATTCATAAAAACTACTATTTACATTGAATAAAAAGCTCTAATATGTTTTTGAATAATATATTGAGTTTGGTCCTAGCAGATTCATATTTCCGTCCTGGCTCTGATATCATCACCATACGCAAGCAATCTAGTAACATAATCATTGTTTTTTATCCTATCCAATAGTAGCTCCTGGAATTGAGTGCTCATAGATTCATGATAATCACCTATTAGTTGATAATAATCATCGGAATCTACATTTAAGGGCTCTTTAACATTACTTTTCCACGGAACGAACCAAAAAAGAATATCAGGACCTAAGAATTCTAGGAAATTATGCCAAATATTGTGCTTATCCCAAAAGTACTGGTTGTCTCCTGGCAAAAATTCTATGACATACCTGTAGCCGTCTGCAGGGTTCAAGACACAAAAAAATTTCCTTCTTGCCATTGTTTTCCTCTTCACTTCGATAATTTCTATCGAACTTCGATTGAAAGCCATATAATATATGTGAGTTATTAGTAAGGGACCAACCATTAGTAATGCCACACAAGACATACCAAAAATAGCATATACATTGCCGTTTACGTCGTTTTTCATTTTTGGTAAGTAAACAGCTACTGAGGTCACCACAATAATGAGCAGAAGAATGAAATAGAATGTGAATTGAATAAACAACCTATAGTTCCTTCGTCCTATCACAGTTCCAATCCACCTACAATAATGATCGAATCTCGGAATACAGTAGCCAAGTTTGTGCGAATGATGAGTTCTAGCCATCTTCAAACTTTCACAATTCGAGCACCATATTGGATATCCATGCTCATCACACGAATATATATTAGGAGGTAATGTGCTTTTAATTGAGCCTTCTGGGCCAAAACTGTCGTCAGGTTCTGGATATATTTTAAATGGTAAGATCTTAGGCTGTCGTCCCGGCCCCAAGACCAAGAGTTGAATCCAAATAAACCATATGACAACTGTCAAAAAGACAGCTGTCACCACCAAACCAATGTATGTAGCTCCGTGATGGAACTTCTTATTCAATTGTTCGTAGCAGAACTGATGGCAGAAGGCCCACACACCGTAAGAATGTACTAGCACGACCGCAATGGGCACTAATAATCCATTCCATGGATGATTAAAGAAGTACCCTAACGCAAGTTTCAGCATGCCATTTCACACAGCGCTGCAAAGCAACCACGAAACCAATAACCCAGCCGTTTGATAAATACCAAAATTGTAGATTTTGAAATTTGAGAACACAAATATGTCCGCTGGAGTCTGTGTAGCCTTTCATTTTTTTCTGTTAATTTTTGGGAAATGATTAACTTTCAAAATTTTTCACCTTATTATTTAATGCAAGAACTATTCGGATACAATAATGAAGCCATTTACAGGACACAATTCAAAAGCGTAACAATAACAAGAAGCCCTATTCGCTATTTAATGGCTTAGTAATCAATGTGGGGAGAAATTTCTATTGAAAAGTTGCCTTATTATGACCCTTTGCTCGACAGAAAAGTAGCATTTATCACCGGTGGGAACTCCGGAATTGGGTACTACACAGTGCTTCATCTCTATCTACATGGGTTCAAGGTTTATTTGGGTGGGAGAAATAGTATAAGAGTGAATCAAGCTATCAAAGAAATCAAAAAAGAGGGTAAAGTACGTCTCCTTAATGAGAAAAGAAGAGGAAATGACGTCAATTTCAAGAAGCTTGGAGACTTGGAATATTTACATGTGGACTTAACTGATCTTAATTCAGTCGAAAAGGCTGCCAAAAAGTTCAAATCTCAGGAGGATCATCTAGATGTCTTGATAAATAATGCTGGTGTGATGGGCCTACCTTACGAATTGACAAAGGATAACTTCGAGGTTCAGATGCAGACTAATTATATTTCGCATTTTTTACTTACCCTCAGGTTATTACCGTTGGTAAAGAAATGCCATGGAAGAGTTATCACTCTCTCATCGGTGGGGCACAATCTTGAATTTGCATACTTCAAGATGGGAAGACATTTCAACTACTGGCCAAATATTCTGTTCACATGGTTCCGTTATGCTATGGCTAAAACCGCTTCTATCCAGTTTACTAAGATACTAGCTGTAAAACACCCAGACATTCTTTGTGTAGCGGTTCATCCTGGTCTTGTGATGAACACAAACCTATTTAGCTATTGGACAAGGTTGCCGTTCGTTGGTATTTTCTTCTGGTTCCTCTTTCAAGTTGTAGGATTCTTCTTTGGTGTATCCAATGAAGAGGGTTCAGTCTCAACCCTCAAATGTGCCCTCTCACCAAATTTATCCCCAGAGGATCATAATGGTAGTTACTATACGACTGGTGGCTATGAATCTAGACCAAGTTCGGTGGCCAATAGTCTTGATAATGCTGCAAAAACTTGGCTGTGGACGGTTCGCGAATTGCGTGATCGTGGTCATGAGATATGATCAGCAAAAATGTTGTGACTTTTTAACTCTGGAGCAAAAACGCAACACTACATATCCTTTTTGAACTTTATTTGCATTTTCTGTCCTTCATGCGTTACTCGCTTTTATAGACTTGATATTAGTTCAGAAGTAATCAAATTGTCCTTGAATTGTGACCTGTATACCTTTGTATATCTTTGAAACAGTGATTGATATCTTTAGTTCATACGATCTTCGGTCTTCTTAATGGAAGCACGTGATTGTATTTCACAATATTTCAAACAAGTGACTCACTGAAAAATTTGAAATTTCGACGATAGATAAAACCATTTCACTTCGAAGTTACATTTACGGGCTGTTAAACACTCAAAACATCGAAGTTTTACCAATAGCGATGTCTTTGGAGACTGAAAGCAAGGGTTTAGTGTTGGAAAACACTGCTCGTAGAGATGCGTTGATTGCTATTGAAAAGAAATATCAAAAAATTTGGGCTGAGGAGCATCAATTCGAGATCGATGCTCCTTCCATCGAAGAGGAAAGCGTCAGCATAGATTCAGAGGAATTATCTGCAAAATATCCTAAATTTATGTCTTCTATGGCTTATCCATATATGAACGGTGTTTTACATGCTGGTCATTGTTTTACCTTATCTAAGGTCGAATTTTCAGTCGGTTTTGAAAGGATGAATGGTAAGAGAGCCTTATTTCCATTAGGTTTCCACTGTACTGGTATGCCTATTCTTGCTTGTGCTGATAAGCTAAAAAGAGAAGCTGAGCTATTCGGCACTGATTTTTCTAAACTCCCTGAAGAAGAAGAAGAGGTGGAGGAACCAAAGGAAAAGGAAGAATCGGAGGATATTACAAAATTCAAGGCCAAGAAATCGAAGGCTGCTGCCAAGAAAGGTCGTGGTAAATATCAATTCGAAATTATGATACAATTGGGTATTCCAAGAGAGGAAGTTATCAAATTTGCTGATGCTCAGTTCTGGCTAACTTACTTCCCACCATTATGCGAAAGCGACTGTTCTTCGTTCGGTTCTCGTATCGACTGGAGAAGATCTTTTATCACAACTGATATGAATCCATACTACGACCAGTTCATTAAATGGCAAATGAAAAGATTAAAGGAGGCTGGAAAGATTAAATTTGGTGAACGTTACACTATCTATTCTGAAAAAGATGGCCAAGCCTGTATGGATCATGACAGGCAATCTGGTGAAGGTGTCACTCCTCAAGAATACGTCGGAATAAAGATTGAAGTGACTGAATTTGCAGAAGAAGCCAAGAAAATTGTCGAATCTTCCAATTTGGATCAAGCCAAAAAGGTGTACTTTGTGGCTGCCACTTTGAGACCAGAAACTATGTACGGCCAAACATGTTGTTTCGTTTCTCCTAAGATTGAATATGGTATCTTCGATGCTGGTGATTCTTACTATATCACTACTGAACGTGCTTTCAAGAACATGTCTTACCAGAGATTAACCCCTAAAAGAGGAGACTACTCTCCTTTGGTCAAGATCTTGGGTAAACACTTTATTGGTTCCAAGATCAACGCTCCACTAACTCCTTACCCAGAACTAAGAATCTTACCAATGGAAACTGTCATTGCTACTAAGGGTACTGGTGTCGTTACTTGTGTTCCATCCAATTCTCCAGATGATTATATGACTACTCAAGATTTGAGAAATAAATCCGAATATTATGGTATTGAGCCGGAATGGGTTAAATACGATCCAGTCCCAATTATAAACACGGAAAAGTACGGTGATCTCATTGCAAAGGCTATTTGTGAGGAAATGAAGATCAAATCACCTAAGGATACAAACCAATTGAGTGAAGCCAAGAAATTGGCTTACAAAGAAGATTTTTATTCTGGTACTATGATTTATGGTGAGTACAAGGGTGAAAAGGTTGAAGCTGCAAAGTCAAAAGTTAAGGCAGACTTGATTGCCAAAGGTCAGGCTTTTGTTTACAATGAACCTGAATCTTTAGTCATGTCTCGTTCAGGTGATGAGTGTATTGTTTCTCTAGAAGATCAGTGGTACGTTGACTATGGTGAAGAATCTTGGAAAGAATTGGCTCTAGAATGCTTGGAAGGTATGGATCTGTTTGCTCCAGAGGTTAAACATGCTTTCACAAGTGTGCTAGATTGGCTAAAGAATTGGGCTGTTTGCCGTACATATGGTCTAGGTACCAAATTGCCATGGGATGAAAAATATTTGGTGGAATCCTTGTCAGACTCCACCATCTACCAAGCATTCTACACCATCGCACATTTGCTGTTTAAAGATTACTATGGTAAAGAAGTTGGTCCACTTAATATAACTGCCGACCAAATGACTGATGAAGTTTTCGACTACATTTTCCAACACACTGATGAAATAAAAGAATCAAAGATTCCTATTGAATCTTTGCAAAAATTGAGAAGAGAGTTCGAATATTTCTATCCATTAGATGTTTCTATCTCCGGAAAAGATTTGATTCCAAACCATCTAACCTTCTTTATTTACACTCATGTTGCGCTGTTCCCAAAGAAGTTCTGGCCTAAGGGTATCAGAGCTAACGGTCACTTGATGTTGAACAACGCCAAGATGTCAAAGTCCACCGGTAACTTCATGACCTTAAAGCAGATTGTTGAGAAATTCGGTGCTGATGCATCCCGTATTGCGTTAGCAGATGCAGGTGACTCCGTTGAGGACGCCAATTTTGACGAAGCAAATGCAAATGCGGCCATTTTAAGATTGTACAACTTGAAGGAGTGGGCCGAGGAAATGATCAAAGATATTGATTCTCTACGCACAGGTCCTATCGAAAACTTCTTTGATCTCGCTTTCGAAAACGAGATGAATCATTTAATAGAGGAAACATACAAACAGTATGAGTTGACCAACTATAAGGCTGCATTGAAATCTGGTCTATTCGATTACCAAGCTGCAAGGGATTACTATCGTGAAGCAAGCGATGTGATGCATCGTGACTTAGTCCTACGCTACATCGAAACACAAGTCTTGTTGTTAGCTCCAGTTGCTCCTCATTTCGGAGAATACATCTACCGTGAGCTTTTGCAAAAGAGTGGTTCAGTCCAATCCATCAACTTCCCTCGTGCTAACAAGCCAGTCGATCCATCCATTTCCTCAGCCTTGGAGTACTTGAGAGACTTGCAAAGATCAATCAGGGAAGCTGAAGGTCAAGCCTTGAAGAAAAAGAAGGGTAAGGGTTCCGAAGTCGATCCATCCAAACCAGCAAGCCTAACTCTCTACGTAATCGAAACTTTCCCTGAATGGCAATCCAAGTACATTGAGATCGTTCGCGAACTTTTCGAAAACCAAACTTTAAACGATAACAAGGCCGTCAAAGCCAGCGTCGATCCAAAGGATATGAAGCGCGCCATGCCTTTCATTTCTTTGTTGAAGCAACGTTTGCTAGTTGAATCTCCTGAAGCCATTTTCAACAGAGAATTACTATTTGATGAAGTCGCCACAATTAAGGCTACTTTACAAACCATTAAGAAAACTGGTCAAGCGCTAAAATTCGAAAAATTCCAATTCGTTTCTTTCCCTCACGGTGCCACAACGGGTAAGGATATCTTCACTGGCGAGGAAGTCCCTGTTCAATTCTCCAAACCAGTTGAAAATGCTATCCCAGGTCAACCAGCAATCTTAATTAAGAACGTTGAGTAGTTCTAAAATGGTTAATCTTTTGTTATTTCAAAACCAACTCATCCGTCATTTCATATCATAATTCACTCTTTTTTTTTTAAAAAACCTCCTGTATTTTACCATACTATATACAATCCTATAGTACATTTGATAAATCTACATTTTACATACATATTAGTTCTGAGTGCTCTTCAATATCGCCTCTTCTCTATTCTTTTGCAAAACAAACATAGCTTTAATTTTGCCTGTAAAGTTATTGAGCTAAACTCGCCTGAAATTCAAAGAAAACCTGAGAAGGACAGCCCACCTTACATGTACATATTAACTTACCCTTCCCTTATTCATTTGCCTTGGCAGGCCCCACCCTCCCCACGCTATGGAATTTCATTCCGATGTGGTGAAGTGAAATTTCTTGCTCCGGCCAAATTTGGGCCTAATTGGCCTAAATTTTGTAGCAGTCCCCCTCTCTCCACCCAAAGTCCCTCTCTGCCGAACCCCGGAATTTTTATTATGGGGGCTCAAAACCGGAGAATACAGAGAACAAATAAATTACGTATTCGATCATTCAAACGGCGAATGCACATGCACCGAGGAGTGGCCACATCCAACGGAAATATAGGAAACTAGTAGTAACTAAGACAAAGACCGATTACTGAAGAAAAAGAATCTCGTGAGTGTTAGTCTCGATACATGATTGGTCTGATACGTATTTTTTTTAGGATTAGCTGGATTAGTTCGAATCTTGGTAAAGTGTCGGATGAAAGCGTGGCTTAAAAGGTACAATCAATGCGAAAACTGTAACAGAATTGTAGTAAGCTTGAATATATATTGCCAAGGGCATGTGCAATTGCTTACCATGGGAAACTAGCGAAAATGATTAATTCAGGTAGGTACAGAATTTATAATAGAGTTTAGCCTAGAAATTTAAAAAGTAAGTGTCAATGGCAGTCTCAGTTTCAGTAGAATTTGTAAGGGCAGACACAGATTCAGTTCTGGCAGAACATTTCACAGATGAAGAACAATTTATCAAATTTTCGAGAGACCAAGATTTTGATATCGATACATGTCTGGAGCTTTGTGACACGGTAGAAGTGTTAAATGGAAGCATTCGAGAGACCCGTATGGACATGCTAAGCGCACAGTACGACTATTTGACACAGGTGCAGCCGTATGAATCCTTACCTTCAGTGGAGAGAGTGGAAGCGATGGTTCATACGAAAGAGGAGACGAATTGATAAGAAATTTGAGATTTTGGCTGGGTGCTGGGCACTGCTGTGGGAAGATCTTTTGCTTTGGTTATTTTGCATAGTATTATTTGGGAAGCAAACTGGGTGGTCGGTCGGTTAGCATAGGGGGAGCGATTCCGTGATGTCTAGGCTTCTAAATGAAGCGAGAAGTTAAAAATCGGGGCGTCAAAAATGCGATGTGATGCGAGTTCATCATTTGTATCTATATTAGGTTCATTTCTTTACAAAAATAAAATAAAAGTACGTACGTTTTATTAATTGTCAATGAAAGGGTATACTTGAATTTGCATGCGAAGAGTAGGTTATCGATGCAGCGAGCCGTTGGCACTCTTTGTATGTGTATTAGCTGATTTTACTGATTAGTCTTTACAAGGAACTCTTATGCCAAGGAGGTTCCGCTGCAAACAGGTCATACGTGTGGTTTAATCCAACTTAAACTTCTTCTTCAGTTCCAATACACGTAAGATCGGTTTCTTTCTCCCCTTTTTACGGTTTATCAGTTTGTCTTGCTCCCGTACTAATATCTCTCTTTTTAGCGTCTCGCTGGATTTATTGTCTTCCAGCGGCGCCGTGTTGACGTTAGGAGGATGAAATGGCTTTAGATCTTTAACCACTTCAGTTGGAATATTATCCCACTCGCTATAAAATTCTTGTCCCGTAGCACTACTCACCCATGGTACCGGTTCCCCCAATTTCTCTAATTTCATGGCAAATTGCATTAATTTATCTTCTTTTGCATTTTTCTCGCTGATAAAAATGGGTCTATAACCCGAGTAAAGTATGTCTGAGTTGAATTCCTCGCGTGGCAAGTGCTCTGTACTAGGAACTCGTGGCAACCACGAATAATCAAGTGGAATTTTCTTGCCCTTTGATACCATCCCAGTTTCCGATTTCCCTTCCGCACCAATATCCTTTTCGACCACATTCTCATTTACCGATTCTACCTCATCCTTCCTCTTCGATCTCTTACCCTTCATTTTAGACTGTTTCAAACTTTGTTTTTGCAGCATCTGGTTGTTTTGGAAGTTTATCGAGCTTTCCCACCTTATGCCAGTTCTTTGTACTGTGTTACCACCTAAGCATGCACATCTTTTGCTGCTCAAGATACGCGTGCTTTCGAGCGATAATCTTGTAAACATTTTTTCTATACGGCGCCTCTTTATTGATTAATTGCAACCTTTGTTTGGCAGGGAGCGAATAACCTTTAATTATATTATGGCTGTAGATAGATATGATTACATCCTTTCAGTTTTGTTACTAAAATTCTAAACTTAATGTGTCATAACTTACGGACATAAGGCCACTTCAACATACGTAGAGGGTAAAAACTGATGTTTTGCACCATATTTACTACTCTAACATGATTCTTATTCATTTATACTTCGGCTATGTCATTCAAATGGTACTATATGGTGATTTATTCGATCAAATATGTCTTACTCTCGCTGTTCCTGACGTCTTTCTAATAAAACCATTAAAGCCGCAACATTTCTTGAGCTGAAAAAATCCATATACAGATAAAGTTCCTTTCCGACATCAGCCCCAGGAATAGTATCTTGCAGAAGTTGTTTAAACGCGGAGCGGTTTACTTAAAACGTTTAAAACATACTAGAATATGAGCGTTTATTCATGGATTCCATTTGTTCAAACAGTTAGGCAATATATGCCAAATGAGACTTTGGAATTCAAATCAAAGGATGGGTCGGAAGTAGCAAGTTTGAAATCTTTAATAGATAAATATACTCCAGAATTCCATGACATGGCATCATCTTTTGTGCCACCTTTTTTATTCAGTGGACATCTACAGACGGTCTTTGCTTCAATGGCTAATTTTGAGAATAAACATCAGGTTTTCTATAAAAGGTGGATGCTACATTATCCAGATGGAGGGGAAGGCGCTTTAGACATCTGTGTGCCAAAAGTGGTTTTCTCTAAAACAAAGAGTAGTTATTCTCCTGAAAGCCAAAGTAGGGCATTGCTACCGCGTTACACATATTTCAAACCGGACGAAAACCCAAGTTCTGATGATTCAAAACCAATGCTAATTATCTTACATGGGTTGACGGGCGGTTCCAACGAAAGTTATGTGCGTTCGCTAGTGGACACAATCACTGAAAAGTATGGGTTTGAAGCATGTGTTTTAAACAGTCGAGGCTGTTGCCAATCAACAATCACCACTCCGTCTTTGTACTGCGGACTTTGGACTGACGACATTAGATATTGCGTGAAAGAGCTCAGATCAATGTTTCCTAATAGAAAGTTTTTCCTTTGCGGTGTTTCGTTGGGTGCAAGTATGGCCGCCAATTATTTAGGGCAAGAAGGTGCAGACTCAGATATTGAAATGGGGGCTGTTTTAGGAAACCCATGGGACTTAAGTGCATCTTCTTATCATCTAGAAAGAACTCTGATTGGAAAATACGCTTATACGCCTGCGTTAGCAAAAAATTTGGTCAATTTGACGAAAGTTCATTTAGAAACTTTGAAGCATGATCCAAACATGGCCCAATTATATGCGAAACATTTAGATGTTGTCAAAACCGTTGAGCAATTCGATAACTTTTTTACTTCTAGAATGTTTGGTTTCAACACTTCCTTTGAGTATTACAGACATGGTACCAGTTCTAACAGGTTATACAAGGTGAGAACTCCTCTCCTAATACTTAATTCCTTAGATGATCCAATTGTTGGGAGTGAATCCCTTCCTTACCGTGAGGTCGAATGTAATCCTTATACTGCTATGATTGCAACTACTAGAGGTGGTCATATTGGGTGGTTTGACTGGCGTTTAGATCGTTGGTACGTCGAACCATTATGTAAACTTTTGAGCCAATATTATCTGGACATTTCTTCGAAGGGCTTGAAGCCGGAATTGGGCTCAATATCCCTACCAAAAGAGAATAAATTCGAGGTAGACCGTATAATCAAATGAATTTCCCACCGTTATGCCTAATACAAATTACAGATAGATAAAACAAAATTCTAAAAACCCTAGTGTTCTCCATTTACATGTAAATATTATTAATTTAACTATAAATCTTCCTAAACCTTTATTCCGACTGGTAAAGTTAGATTTCTTTTCACGCCATACCGCACAGAATCCTGAATACATGAAAACGTTGTAAAGCTGGAGCATGATGGTTTTAAATCTATTCGTAAAGAACTTTCATGAGAAGAATGAATCCTATGAGTTCTGCTCAATGGATCATTTTCATTGTCAGTACCTTCTTCTCCTGAACACGACTCATTTTCTGTCCGCTGTTCATAATCAGAGAACAAATCTTCGCTCTCATAGTCGCTCACTATGGCATCAATTAGGTCCTTGTAACCGTCACAATTTTGAGATTGTTGGAACTTGGCAATTTGCAGCCTTAACAATATGCGTTGAGATATGACAGCACGTAGATATCCATCCCATGCAGTTCGTGCATTCGTCACTTTAATAGATTCAGGTAAAGATTCCACCGAAGATGAATAAGCTTCTGCATCTTCATATTGTGACTCATCCATAAATGAAGAAGCTACCGAACTGGAATCGGATTTTAAAGGCTGCATTTGGTGCGTGTCAATAACATATTCATCCTCATCTTCTTCTGTGATGCAATAGTCTTCATGGTCAAAATTAGATAATGGAATAACCTTGTTATTAACAACAATGGATGGTTGTCTTATGGTTGAGTTCAAATTTAATGATGGTTGTGATCTAACCAAGCGACCTGATCCGCTTCGAATCAGTGATGAAGCACTTCTTGACATTGAAACAGTGTTGTTATTTGTTAAAATAGATACCGCTCTTTTAATGGACGACGGAGTACGCCTTAGCGACCTTTGATTCATACTAGGAGAGTGTTCAACAATAGGAGTGTTTCCTATCTCAAAAGTAGTTTCATTCTTTTCAGAGTTACGATTCGCCTGATTAGCTAAGCTCTTCATAGATTGAGACCTTTTAATATTCGCAAAATAACCATTTGACCTCAGAAGATGCGAGGTAGTTTTTTTATTCTTTTTCTTGTTCAAGGTTCGCTGTTTATAGGTGAATAATTTTCTTTTGAACGCCAATTCTATCCTCCTTAACGTTTTCTCTATCCTAATACCCAGTTTAGTAAAATAGTTTAGGAGCCCACCCTTACACCGTATAGCATTGGACCTCTTCAACTTAGAATGCTTAGAACCACTTGAAACTGAACTCCTTACCGAAGGCTTTCTTACCACACTAGAATTGCGTCTTTTCAAGTTGGATGACTTTCTTACCTTCATGGAAGTAGAGCGATCTGAAAGAAGGCTAATTTGAAAAGAAACATTATCAGCAGTGGGTATAGTACAAAATGAAGTTAGTGCAGATACGTTTTCTGGAATACTACGCATAGTTGAGGAAGAAGCTCCGATCTTTGTGTTATGGGGAGATACCGAGGAACTTATTCTAGGTGTTCTCTCTGGCGCTAGAGTTACCGGATAATGTGCAGACGAAACGGACGAAGAAATGTATGAGTAGCGTGAATTATAACCATTACTACAGTTATTCTGAACTATTGAGGGATTCCCTTCGGGATTTGTGGTGTTGTCCGAAATATTTGCAAACGAATAATACTCGTTGGAGGAATTACCAGAATTAGAACCAGTTGCCGTGTAGTCAGACAAAATTTGAGAGTGTGAATCATCTTCGCTTTTTTTAGTCAGGTGAGCATTTACAAAATGCTGTTTGTCCAGTTGACGTTGTGATGTCGACATTTCTATTGCCCCCATCCCACTGGCATCTTCTGGAAATCTAAATTCTCCTTGTGATCCGTTGAAAGACTCAGTTTTTGTTCTTGTCGGCGTTCTAATCATTTATTGAAATACCTAGGATTAATTTTAAAAGACTTTTAATAATTTTCTCCAATTATCTGGTTCACACTTGTTCCTTCTTCTTTGTTTCTGCGCTTGATGATGGGCCGTTAATAAGACGGCTCAAAAGATTCACTAGTCATTATATATCGACCAAAGGTGGTTAATTTCTAGAGGTACCAGCATACCAGCTAATGAAGAAGCAAAAGTTTATTATCAAATCATCATTGATCCTTCTTATCCTAATTTGGCCTTAGCGTAGCAGGCATCATTAATTTGCTGGGTTCAATCAATCACTTCATTAAAATAATGCTGGGTTCATCCCATACACCACAGGCAACGGCTTTAGCATGTCAAAAAAAAAAAAAATTAGTTCACGCATAGTGAACAAGGATATATCTGCTTGTTTTGTACTGGTTTATGAGGGCGTGATGTAGTTTCATGACCTGAACACCTAGTTAATCGTACTATTAAAAAAAGACTAGATATGCTTAAATTCTTATAAATTTTTTACCCCATAGCCTTGCGTGAGTATAATAATTAAAGCCGTTTTAAGTAGGACGAAGGTGAAAAATTTCGATGAGGAGACAGGAGCGATAAGAAATCGGCCACATTGTAGAGTGGCGATGGATTTACGGTAATAAACTACTGTCCGAGCTAGTGAGGATGTCAAGATATTGTCAAGAGGTGGGTCTCTCTAATTTTGTGGGGCTTGATCAACGGTCCCAGGGAAGGGCGCGACATAAGTTGAAGAAGATGCTCTTCGAAGACTATTACCGGATAGATTCAAATCGAGCACCAGCAGATAGAAAACTGTATAAATTCTGGAAGAATAGAAGGACATTATTCACTTTGATTGATTCAGGAAATGTTTACATGACACACGAATTGTGGTACAGTGTAACTCCAGAGAGTGTAGCTACTTTTACCGCTTGTTTTTTGCGACAATGTCTACCGGAGGCAAAATGGGTTATCGATGTTTTTTGTGGAGGTGGAGGAAATACAATCCAATTGGCTAAGATGTTTGATAAGACTTATGGTATAGACTATAATATTGATCATTTATATTGTGCTTACCAAAATGCCAAATGCTACGGCGTTGAGAATAGAATCAAATTTTGTTATGGCGATTGGGAAAAGGCATTAAGAAGAACTTTGCACATCACAGATGCTGATACACCAGACTGTATCTTTGCTTCACCACCATGGGGAGGTGTTCAATATTTGAAGCATGACGTTTATGATTTGGAAAAGCATTTGCAACCTGTTGGGCTACGAAAATTACTTTCCGTGTTTCTCAGTATAACGGAGAATGTCGTTTTGTTTCTTCCAAGAAATTCAGATTTAGATCAGCTATCAGAAGTTACTTTCGACCTTTTGGGCCCTGATGCAAAGTGTAAAGTTGTCTATACGAAACAAAATGGGTACATGAAAGGAATACTCGCTTTTTGGGGCAAATCCTTCTATGATTTTTCAGAACATTACCAAGATAACGGAACAGAAGCACCACCTAACCACCGATATGGCAAGGAAAAGTTTAAAGATCTATATTAGTTTTAACAATGCATTTAAGCAGCACAGTAGAATATAGTATTTTGAAGTAAATAATTGGGAGAGATGCTTATACTACCAATATGTAATACAAAAAAAGAAGAATTGAAGATTTTCATCACATCGTTACAACCTGGAAAGACAGGCATTTGAACATTAAGAATTAGAAGGCGTTTGAACTTCTGACACCAAAACTTTGTTTGAGGTTAACTTCGTAAACGTTTCAATCAATGTCCCTTCCACGTGAGGCATCTTGATATTTTCTTCCACCGAGTTATTGATTACAGACACCCCATTAATAAACATATAAGGCGCTCTTAACAGCTGATGTCCATTTCCACTGACTACTCTACGCTGACTCAACTTATTTGAACCGATATAGTCCTCTACTTCCTTTCCGTGCTCATGCTTATCCAGATCTACCACTGCCATCTCCGGGGAAAAGCTATATTCTGAAGACAGAAAATTCTTCAATTCCAACGAAGAGGCATCCGATGACCGTATGAATAATACAACAGGGGAAGCAGCCATCACCTCTTGAAAAAGAGTAGCTGGATAGAAATTGGCCCTGCTCTCTGCATCTCTTGCTGAGCCCTTACTGATGGATGTTCCTTCCTTACCAGACTTGTAACCAGATCTGGCACTCGCATTACTACCATCTGCAACCATATCATATGAACCATAACTATCATCAATATTCGACAAATCTTCATTCTTGTTGAATAACTGTAGTGTTCCGATTCTAACGTCAAACTCCCCGGAACTAAATGCCAGAAGCAATAGCAGCACCACTATTGTTAGGGCCCCGGTTAAGGCTCGACTGGTCTTTCTCACATCACTGTTCCCTTTCATAATTATTACTACCACACTCGACTAATTAACTGTTTCTCTTCTTTCGTATACTCAACAGCACTTCAACACTTTATTAAAATATATCTCGCCGTCTTATATTGGATCTTGGCAAGATCGTCATTGATAACAATCAGGTCAAGAACCTCCGAGATCAACATGGCATCAGAATGGAACGCGCCATTGCATTTTTCGATGATGACAAAGTTACGGAGAGAGGAGGCGGTGCCGCCACAGAAAAAAAAGTGGGGCCTTTTTTTTTAAAGGCACGCGTCTTAGTTCCGCGAAAAAACCAAATTTCAGTTGCTATGCCAAAACTATTGGGCTTAGAAATGATCAAGGACAAGTGAATAAAGAGTGCAAAGCTGTATAACAAACAGACTACGTCAAGGTAGGCTTGGTTTGCAGTTTATCAGCGTGCAAAGGCTTGTTGACTTCATTCGGAAGTGGCTGTAGGACTGCGGGAGTACCTTCGCTACTGGAAAAAGCCTGATTTGTATGAGATTGTCCCCTTGAGGCAAAACCCACAATCTGCTGCCGTAAGGTCTTGGCACTTCGTAGAGCATCTATCATCTTGTCTTTCCGTTCAATTGACCTGTTCAAATCTAGTAGTTCTTGCTCCTGTTCACGTAGGGCGCGATTAAGTTCTGACATAGAGGGATTCTCCTGTGTAGATACGGACTCAGAAATACCGGCTCTTTCCTCCAGCTGAGAAACATATGTCTTCAATGTTTGTGTATTATGAGTGAAAGCAGCGAGTTTTGTCTCAAGAACGGCAGCTATATCAGTAGGAAGTGTGTCTACTATTTCAATAAGTTCGGGATCACGTAGAGGTTGCGGTTCGGAGGAATAAAGCTGTTCGTAATGAGAAAGTTTGAGTTTCAGTAGTTCGTTCTCGTGTTTGAGAGATACCTCGGGAAGTTGAATATCTGAGGTATTGACCGGAATTGAGGCCGAGCCACCGTTAAGCAAATTATCGATTACTGCTTGTTGTTCACGTGCCTGTTTTCTGAGGTTGTTTATTATTTGGTCTTTGGACAACCCCACTTCAGATTCATTTTTCCTGACAGTTAAACCTATATTCTTCGCTCTGCTTGCGAATCGAAGTGTATTCATCGCTTCGGCACTTGTCTCTAACCTTGTATCTATCGTACAGATTGTGGCCACAAGGCTATCGCCACTTAAAGCTGGCTGCAAGATTCGCGTTAGCTTGGAATCTCGGTAAGGAACATGTCCGATATTGGCAGAACTGTTCGTGCTTTCAAGACTCAGCTTGGATATTACAGTTCCGAGTGCAAGTAATGATTTGTTTATATATGAACCCTCTTTTCTTCGTTCTTGCTGAGCTGTTGCCCTTTCAGAACCAGCTAAGTCACAAAGTGACAACGTACTTACAATTTTTTCACCTGTAGTTTCATCGGTACAAACTGCTCTTATCAAAACCACGGCATGTGACCTTGATGACCTAGCATTGTAGTCGGTTTCGCCAGTTTTTCTATTTTGATCACCGAGCGAAATGCATCTCATTAATTCCCCGCTACTGTTGACAGTTCGTTCAACTAATCCAACAACTTTAACGCCGTACTGCGGATCGTCTCTTATCTTTAATTCACCAGGGGTAACTGAGCTAGGAAGATTAATATTTAAACCCGGTGTTTTATCATGAGGTGTATTCAACAGATCATATATCCTTTCATTATAGATTTCTAGGTAAGAGACCTTGACTTCATATCGCTTTCCAGCGATACCATAGCATATTTTGTTGAATATGTCATCAACACATAGCCGGATGATACCAGACGTATCGTTATTACCGCTCATAGTGTATGTTTTACCTGAACCCGTCATACCATAAGCAAATATAGTACAATTGAACCCCTCAAACAATTTATTAACTAAGGGGGCCGCCATGTCTTCGTAAACTTGGTGGTTGCTCATTCCTGCGTTGAATATTTTATCAAATTTAAAATCTCCAAATTCTTCATGGATCATAACATTGTTGCTGATATGCCATGAATCCTTCTTACTCACATTAGGTTTGATGCGGACTCCAACTGATATAGAGCCTTGATATACTGATCTGGAAACTCGCACTGGTGAATGAGTCCTACCAGTGCCTCTAGCGGGGGAGGAACTTTGATTTGAGTGTGATGAGTTTACCGAAGAAGAAGAAGATCTGGGTCTCGAATTATAAGCAGCCCGTAAGTTGGGAGTGCTAGGCGGTCTCATTAATCTTTTCGGTGAAGGAATTGAAGGAGCACTCCCTGGAACTGGTGGTTTTGTGATCATAATAACTTGCGTTTATATGGCGCAGAATGTGTTTATGTTCCTTATATTAGAATTTTAAGAAGAACGCCTTATCTTCTGACCAAATCCTTTAATTATTATAACTATCAAATAGGCGCAACAAAATGTATCTATTCGAAAGAATGATCCTCCGTGATACGGAAAGTCGAATGCGGACAGTTTTGAAGCTCAGAAAGTGAGTTTCGTAGCTCAAAAGGCCTCTATCTCTTCGGTTTCAACTTTTTTTTTTTGGTGTTGACGAATTGCCAAATTGAGCTATAATTGTAAGACTAGGTGATCAAGCCTATCAATGGACGGAGGGAGCGAGAAGAGTTGACCGCGCTGAGGCGAGACTTTTACGAATGACTTAGCAATATCCTGATTCTTTGGTTCTTGAAGATTGTTTAATGAAAAGTCTGGGGGAAAATAAACGTCCCAATTACAAAAACCCTGAAAGTGTACTCAGATCAAATTTAATTTCTTACTTAACACTACAAAGTGGATAAAAGAATAATCTAACCTGCACGATTGACTCGAGTCTAGTTTTGAAGTAATAAATGAGAATTTTCTCTATTCCTTTTGATTGAATTATTTTAGATATAGTTAGTAATAGCTATTGTCATTGTAAGGTAGTTTTCCGGTGAATAAAACCGTGCTCAACTAAACACTATATTTGATCACGAATTGAGAAAGCTCAGACAGCTTTAGCTAAACCCACAGCGTCATTCTCCAAATCGTAAACAGAATAGTATTTACGCAAAAAGGCGTCACCAATGATCGCCAAGGGACCAACAGGCTCTGGGAAGTCCATCGGCGTAAAGGCCGAAATACATGACCCAGAAACTTCCAAAGTATAGTCGTATGGTGTTATGGTGAAATTATAACCATTGAAATTTAGCGTCAAGTCAGGTAGAGTCGCTCTTGTATCACAGTCGATGGAATATTGACCGGACCAGCCCTTCTTCGCACCAATTTCTGCATTTAAAATTTCTGCAAGCCCGCTTGGAAGGGCAATCAATGAAGTTCCAGTGTCAATAGCAGCCCCATGGCCTTGTAATTCTGCATATTCCTCACCTAAACCGATACCCTCGAACTTCACTTCCCAATACGCCTTACGACGAACTGGCAACCAAGTAATGTCACCAGAGTATTTTGAAGAGTCAACACCACCAAATGTAGCTTCACCACCATCTTCGGACTCGTCAGAATTACCTAAGTAAAACGCAAACATTGGATCGTCTAACAAACCATTTTTAACTGCATTATACACAGGAGGAACGATCTTATTCACGGAAATTGTATCGTAGGCCAATCCTAAAATACCATCAAATTTACCAAAGGCAAAGGCCAAACCTGGCTCGCTGGTAGCTTCAGCAAAATCTTGCCCAGGAATGACCAAATCTCCAATAGTTAACAAGTCCTGAGAAACGTATCCTTCCAAAGAACCTGAACCATACTGAATTGCAAATTCAGAGCCATTGGCCTTGTAGGTACTAGAAGCACCATGATCGTACTTTGAATGTAAGAAACAAGCTAGAGAACCACACTCGGCACTAGGAACCCACAAGTTAGAAGAGCCAGTATCCAAAATAACTTTGAAAGATTGAGGAGGTGAACCCAATGTAATCTCGGTGAAGTACTGAGCATTCATGTAATTGGTCAAAGGAACACTGCTTTCACCCTTAGCTTTTCCACTCGAGAAAAATGGGTGTTTATCAACAGAAAACTCGAATTCTGGGTAGAACTTTTGAAAAGTAGTCATATACTTTTGACCTAGATGAGCAACATGTTCTTCGAAAGAAACTTCCTTCAATTGGTCTTCGAGCTTATGCTTTTCAATTTTAGCCTTATGGACTTTGGCTTCAGCAGCTTCTAAGTAACCAAAAATTAATGAAGCGAGCGGCAATAAACGTTGTAATTGCATTACGAACTAGTTTCAACCAAATGGAAGATTTTTATTTATCTATCCCCTTTCCTTCTATCTCACTAACCAAGCAAAACAGATTCCTAAACGATTGAAAAGGACTGAAGTAACGTTTTTTTGCTAAATATAACTTAACCTTATATCAACACCGACTACAATTCGGTAATTAATACGATGGCGCTTTGAATATTGTTTCTAAATGGTTGAAGAATGAGCCCGCTGGAGAATCCCTTATATATAATTTTCTCATTGCTTCCTCCTACCTTTACTTTTTCTCAACCAGCAAGCACCCCTGAAAACTTCCCGAGAGTCCAAAAATGTATTAAGGGCCCAAAACCTCACTATTTTGGGGGTTCGTAGACAGAAAGTATTACCCGCACTAATGTCCAGTCCCTTTACATGGGGATAGCACCTGCACGTGATGGAGTTGCTATTGCAACGACTATGACGTGGTACCTTCACGCAGCTAGGACAATGAATCGCATTGGGTAATCAATATCAATAAGATTGAAAATACGAAATTAAATCTATAACTAGGATTCTAATTCTGGCGTTGGAGTTAAAAAATGCGCAAGTTCAACATCTAAAGGAACCCTTCTACATCGGGCTTTTCCGCTTGCGCTAGTTTTGCCCTTTTTGTCGTTTGAGTTTGAGACTGAGACAAAGAAACTGAATGAATTCTTTTCAAGACAATGTTCGGGCTATTGGTAGTCTGATCCAGATCTTTTGAGTCTACGTTGCAGTTGGTGGAGCGGTGTTGTAGCGTAGTTCCAGCAATGTTCTCATTATTGTTATCGTAGTCGGCTGAGCGGAGGGAAGATCTGGACTTCATGAAATCCATGAATTTTGGAACTAGGCTCAATTCTTCCTGAGTTTGTTTATGTAGGTGGAATTTGGAACAATCTTGAGAGGCATCCTTTCTCCCTCTATGGAACAAACCTGTTGTATCATTAAATTCCAATTGGAATGCAACAGTGACATCATTTATACGGTCCCATATGATTTGAATTTCATCGCCATCATGAAGAAGTATTTTGGCACCTGCGGGAACCTTTTTTCCATTAACATAGCTTGCATTAGCACCATTCTGGCAATACCAAACATCATCTAGACCTTGTGCGGGTGATTCGTATATACTGTCTCCAACTGCGTGGCGCTTTTTTAGAATAAAACAATGTATGCGTGACAGTCTGTTGTCATCAATCTTGCAGTTGCATTCGTCGGACCTTCCGATGAAAAAAGGGTTCACACCTTGTTTTATTGCAATCTTTCCTTTAATTTTCGAGGATGGCAAGGAGTTTAGTGTTAAAAACAGCCCGTCATCACTCACTTTGGTCATTGGTCTTGCCTTTTTATCAATTTGACTCGAAGGACCGGTATTATTTGAATTAGAGTTCCCTGAATGAACGTCTGTTACACGCGGTTGTGTGAGCCGAACAGGCCCTCCTTGGGGTATCTTGAAGAGGGTTTCATTGAGGACTGTCGAGGATTCTGGTCTGTTATTGGGCTTTTCCAGGGCTTGCTTCCTTTTTGAGAGATACTCTTGATATCCAGTTTCATCCATGCTGTCAATCATTTTCTGTTGCGATAAAGAATTAGAAATAGAAACTTGTGAGCTCACACTATCAGAATATGCAAATTGTATCCATGGGTGTTGTAGTGCTTTATTAGCGCTAAGTCTTTCTAGCGGATTAACATTAAGCAGACAGTCTATAAAATTTCTTGCTTCTTCAGATATTCTATAGTCTTTCAATGGACCTTCATGATAAGAGCCTCTTTTAATTTGCTTAAATAGTTCACTTTGAGATTGTCCACTAAATGGCAAATGCCCTGTTAGTATGACATAAACTAGGCATCCGATCGACCACATGTCAACGAGGGAAGAATATAGGTCTCTGTCATGTAGATGCTCTGCATTCTTTCCATCGATCACTTCAGGTGCTACATATGCAAGTGTTCCGCAGAATGTATTCATGAATGTGTTTTGATTTTGTATTTTAGCAAGGCCGAAATCGGTGATCTTAATCAAAACGGGGTCATCTTGTTCGATCATGATATTATCAGGTTTCAAGTCCCTGTGACTAATACCCTGACTATGCATATAGCGTACTGCCTCCAGGACTTGTCTTGTTATTTCCCTTCCTGCGTCTTCTCCTACGGTTCCATGTGCAGCTACAAAATCCATTAAATCTCCACCACTTACGAATTCCATCAACATGTAGTAGTTCTCATTATCCTCATAAAATGATTTCAGTTTTACGATTCGAGGATGGTTTAACTTCTGTAGTACATCTAATTCTCGTTTTACACCATCGAATTTGTCCATCACTTTCCTTTTATGTATTATTTTCACAGCAAACGTTTTACCAGTCGCTCGTTCAACAGCTTTCTTAACTGTAGCAAAAGCACCTTGACCAACAATAGAATCAGAAATAGAAAAATCCTTATGAATTCCCGCCAATTCCAAGCAGGTGGAATTGGAATTTGATGATATGCCCTGCACTTTATTCATATTTCTAGTCGTTCCAAGATTTCTTACCATAGCCAATTCTCCCAAACGGCGTCTAAAATTATCATTCAAAAATATTACGAGGCTCACAACATCTTTGGTGACACCAACTCCGACCGTTATTTCATCTCCTTGAGTCACTATGTGATTAGTATCCCTTTGAATTCGGCTCCCATTCAACCAGGTTCCATTTGTCGACGTGTCCCGAAGTAGTAAAGTACCCTCTTCTGCTAACATGATCAAGAAGTGTTTATTAGACAATCTAGATATATCACCTAGAAAATAATCACATCCTCTGTTTCTTCCAAAAACCCACGTATGCTTTATCGATTCGTGATTATGAATGACTGATTCTGGAGAAACCTTCAAATCCTGTAGATTCAATTGCCCAGAGGTACAAATTACACGACAAACGACATCGTCATCAATTTGCTCCTGCGAAAATTTATCGATCAAATACCGTTGTGTCGCTTGTGTAGATTGTTGGGTAGGTTGAGTAATTACGTCCATTGCGTAGGTAGGAGCAGATGATCTGACAATATTCAATGAACTTGACAGACTCAGATATTAAGACAACCTCAAGGCCTTTTGAAATCGAACCACCTCCTTATAATATAGGAACTTTATCCCCTGAAATAGCAAGCCAGCCCCAAGAAATGGCTACTGTGAGTCTGGTTTTCTTAAATATTCAAGAGAAGAGCCTTCAGTTATAGTCTTGCATTTAATTTTTTTTGTTCTTACGAAGGAAATCTATAAAATTAAAAGTCGCGTAAAAACGCGTTTACTCTTAACAAACCCACCAGAGAGAGGTTAAAGAAATTTTGCCATAGTAATATGGTGATAGTGCATAACTTAGACATCAATCCTTTGTATTTGGTTGTCGTGACTGTTCAATCTCATATGGCTTTTCTAAAGCCAAAATTATTGCCAGGAATTATGAATGATGTCCCCTAGATTATAAACAGAACTTGCAGCGCAAACCGCACTTAAATTATATTTCTCATTACAGACAGTAATGCTGTTAAAATAGTGGTTACATGAAGTCGCATCCTTATTATTGTAGGGAGCAACTCAAGAGGCATGTTTCATTGGTCATGTTAAATATAACTTGGAATGTTGCATTGAATTCCAAAAAGATTTGAGATCCTCTAATAACTTACCACCAGAACTCATAAATTGTAGCTCTAACATGGGCCTTCGAAAACACAAGGATTTTCAGGTAGGTATGCTTGATAAAATCACTGCATAATTGCTTGATGTGTGTTTAATATCGATTGAAGCACTAAAACTGCAACTTTCTCGCGGCTTAAATGATTTGAGATGGTATGTAGATAGAGAGTGTCATTCTGAAGGCCTAATTGACAACTCCTTGGTTTCAGTAGTGAAGAAACACACATTTATTACAATCATTTAATTCTTGGGCAGGGTATACTAAGAGACAAGCAATCCATTCAACCTATACTTCCGCATATATCGAAGTAATTGCCTGAGCACCAAAGCCATTTAAAAAAATTGTGTGTGTTCGCAGCCAATTACATATTTTTTGAGTCGATTATGATGAGAAAAAGTATACTGTTTTACTCGATATGTATATTGAAGCCTGCTAAACGGTATATACTGGTCTAAGGGTCTTGAATTACTTCGCTAGTTTATGAGCAAACCATTTATTTGCAGTTATAGGGGGCATTGGTGCTTTTTGTGATCTTGAAGCCTTTATGAAGGAGAAGCTCTATAATTAATTACTTAAATGTTTGTGTTTAGGGGAAAATTAATTAATTTTTTACCCTGAAAAATCAAGTAGTGTCAACTACAAGGTGGAAGAGTTCAACAACAAAAAGAATCATCATTTACTTGCCAGTTGATCAGATCAGGGGGCATATAATTGAAAATTTAATTGAATCGCAAGACAGTATAAACCCATGGTGTAGCTATTATGACAAAGAATCACATAAAAAGAAGAAACAAGCCGCAAACCTCTAATAAGAAACATTTGAAGAGAACAGATAAACTACTCGAAAAATCAAGTGCTGGCCGTGATTATTGCTCCATCAATACGCCATTGAATAGAAGACTCCAAACGTTAGCGGTTTCATGGCATGCCTGCTCTTTTGTAATTTTCATTATCATATCACTCTTTGCTTTAGTAAACCCGTTTATGTGGTGGTTCGTTATTCCTTATATGATTTATTTTGCGATTGATAGAACATCTTCAAATGGAAACGTCGTGAAACGGTACTCAGTTAGGTTCAGGTCACTACCTCTTTGGAACTATTTCCGAGATTACTTTCCCGTTGCTCTCCACAAAACTGTAAATTTAGAGCCAACATTCAGTAAAATCGGTGTCAAAGAGCTTGAAAAGGAAGCAAAAGAACCAGGCTACTTGGACAGCTCACAACCAATAAAACCAGCTAAGTGGTGGAACCCATTCAAGGATGAAACTGAAACCGTCAAGCCTAATGGGCCTCGATATATTTTTGGTTATCATCCTCATGGGGTCGCTGCTTTCGGTGCATTTAGTGCCTTTGGAACAGAAGCATGCGGTTGGTCAAAGCTTTTTCCTGGAATTCCAATATGTTTGATGACTCTTGTTAATCAATTTCAAATACCGGTATATCGGGATTATTTGATGGCACTTGGAATTACTTCCGTTTCAAGGAAAAATGCAATGAAAGTTTTAGAGAAAAATTACTCGATTGCAATTGTCATTGGTGGAGCTAGCGAATCATTGCTGAGCCAAGTTGGTTCCGCTCAAATTATACTCAATAAGAGGAAGGGATTTGTGAAACTAGCTCTTCAGACAGGTAACGTAAATCTTGTCCCGGTCTACGCCTTTGGTGAAACTGATTGTTACAAAGTACTAGATGTAAAGGACAATAACTGGATACAAAGATTCCAGCTGTGGTTAAAAAATAATTACAGTTTTACAATCCCTCTCTTCTTCGCACGTGGGATTTTCAACTATGACTTTGGGCTGCTACCATTCAGAACTCCCATAAACCTAGTCGTTGGGAAACCAATTTACGTAAGGGAGAAAATAGAGAATCCCTCCATTGATAAAATTAACCACTATCATAGCATTTATATTGCTGAACTACAAAAGTTATTCGAGGACAATAAAGCGCTATTTGGCTATCAAGAAACTACTTTGAATATCGTTGAATAGAACGGTGTCGCTTTTAAATTTGAAGCTAAATTAAAGTGTGTATTATACTTTCTCTTCTGATTTTCTAAAAAGCTGAGGTTTTTGTACATGTTCCAGCTGGGACAATATTTAAATAAATAATTGAATTCAACTAATTGATCTTTGGGTCCTGAGCTATCGGCAGATAGTTAAGAGAGTTCTGTTAAAAACTATACCACCATCGAAAGTTAACTGTCATAAACCTTTTTGCGTTTCTGCTGTGGAAAAAATTAATAATGGTTATGTAGAACAGAACGAAAAAGACAGGAGCGTTATAGTGAGCAAAGAACCAGCCGGGCCAATTGATCACCTCGCAAATATTGAGGATTTGGCGAGGACTAATATATATAGACATGGTGATTTGTAAGAGGCTACTGAATAATGATGACATGAAAGCATGGCAAGATTCGGCCGCTTTCGAAGATTTGATATCCTTTATTTCTTCGCTAGCAAATTCAGTCAAAGGGAGAGAAAATAAGGATTACACAGAACCAATTAGCCCTGAAGTCGAAAAAGTATGTGGTACATTAGAATCAGTACGTGAATTAATAGACGCTCACCCTGTTGTACAAGATGCCAATACCTCCAGATTTGGTAAAATAGAATTTAGGGATTTTTATGATGATCTCAGTTCGCAGTCTGAAACGCTAATTTCAGGTTTAAGTACGAAATTAACAAATAAGGACGATTTGGATGAGCTTTCTCAATATTTGGTTGAATCATGGGGTAACCGTACAAGAATTGATTATGGTTCAGGCCATGAGCTTAACTTCATTTGCTTCCTTTATTGCTTAGTCAAATTGGGTGTCCTTAATATGGACAGAGACGCAGCGAATATTGTATTGAAAATATTTATTAGATATTTAACACTTATGCGGGAATTGGAGACCAAATACTGGTTAGAACCGGCGGGATCTCACGGTGTCTGGGGGCTAGACGATTATCACTTTTTACCATTTTTATTTGGCGCTTTCCAGCTTTCCACGCACAAGCATTTGAAGCCCAAATCCATTCACAACTCTGAACTTACAGAGATATTTGAAAACAGATATCTTTACTTTGGATGTATCTCGTTTATCAATAGGGTTAAGTCAACTGCGACGTTGAGATGGCATTCCCCAATGCTAGATGATATTAGTGGGGTCAAAACATGGGCAAAGGTCGCCGAGGGAATGATAAAAATGTACAAGGTAGAAGTTCTTGGAAAACTCCCAATCATGCAACATTTTTATTTTGGACGTTTAATACCATGTCCCCAAGGTGTGAGTGAGCCGAATGCCCACGATCATTCTTCCGACACATCGCATGATGGCTGTGGAACTACCCACATTCACAACACATGGGGGGATTGCTGCGGGATACCGATCCCTAGTGCTATAGCAGCATCTCAAATGGAATCTAAGAAGCACAGTCATCGACCAATACCTTTCGATTAATTTTATGCTAAATACGTATGACCCATCATATAAAAATTACCAAGCAAATCTTAGCTGAGAGGCGGTAAAAACAGGGGGTGTCCATATTAGTTTTCCAGGATCAATTGATCGCGTCTTTTTATTTTTCAATTTTTCATACCTCTTCATCACATCGTCATTCAAATAAAGCACATGTTGACCTCTATAGAAACGTAGTAGTTCAAGAGCCTTAGATGTGTGTAGTATGTCTGTTGTAGTCATCGAAGTAATTGAACTTATTTCATCGATTGTTATTTCTTGACCATGTTCGACAAGTAACTTTATCAAGGTATCTGCCCAGTATGCTCTGTACGAAAGTAGCCCCAAGTCAGATAAAGGTTTTTCAGGAGATCCTATTTTACCCTCTTTCTTAGAAAGTTCATAAGAAAACTCAATCAATAACCTACCGTATCCCAACCGTTGGTACTGTGGTAGCGTCAAGATACACGCAACATTATATCCATCGGCTGACTCTTTTTCTTTGGAAAAGTATCCAACAATATGATGACCAAGTTCGTCTCGCCTTGTCATGCAATAGAAAAGGAATGGATCTACATCATAGTATAATGTTTTATGATCGAGAAACAATTTTGATAAAAGACACAAATTTCTGCACCATGCCCTCTGTTTTTTACCATCAATTTCAAAGAACGAGACGTAATCATCCCTATATATTTCATTTCCAGGTGGATGGCGTAATGTGCACTTCTTTCTGTATCGTTCATATTGTTTTTTTGAACCGAAATATTGTAAAGAAAAGTCATCGATATATATCACGTCCTCATCAGTAAGCTCAATAGGATAAGGAGAAAAATACCAAGGCTCAATCGTGTACTTACCCATGATAACTTGACTTAAGTTTTTAACTCGTGCCACCTCATTTTGATTTTGAGCCATTGATCCTGAAGTTCTTAGCTTTTTTATTTCATCCTCTCTTGATAATCCCTGCCTTGGAATTCCTTGCACATTTAAATCATCTAGATCCATCACATCAGCGCTGTCGGCTTTATCAGTTGCTACCTGTGGAGTGACACTCTTCTTTTGTTTTTTCTTCTTCGAATCTTTCTTCTCCTCTGTTTCTGTTTGTCTAGGGAAGACAACTTCTTTATCTAACTGTATCCGAACAGCATTGATCCACTCATCTAGACGCTTATTAAAGTCTTCATAGTGAACATAAAACTTTGGAGGCTCTTTTCTATTGTTTATAGATAGTATTTCAGCCAACCGATGTTTTCCATCCTTCTCTACCCAACATTTGCATCCCACGTAAATTTCTCTTAAATCCTGAATTCTACGGGATACACCAGGAAGTGATTCCTCGGGATGACTCATGTTAGAAAGCTCTATAAAGTGGTTGCAACTGTTTTACACACCTCATATCATCGGTACTACATCATGTTTCTTGATTTTTAATTGACTTTTTTTTTTAAGTTCAAACAAAGATTCCTCTAATGCAGCTGTTGTAGTTAAAATCTATACATACATAGGATGCTCGTAAAAAAGAAGAGATATTATTGGCTTCAAAATCTCTGGGATGTGCGAGAAGGGTTCCAAGGTAATCCCGGATCCGAGTTAACTGTGGCCTCAGGAATTTCCTTAAAAATCCTGATGCTTTTATCGCCTTGACCTGTAATAAGCCTTTTCCCAGTAACATCGAAACTGCTACATAAAATAGAAGATTCGCCCTCTAGAGAGCCGTGAAAAACAGAGGTTTGCATGCTTTGAAACTTGTGCCCTGATTTATAGTCATAAAAGTTCAAGTTTCCATCATCGCCCCCGGCAAACAAAACGTCTTCAGTATTTACAGAAAGTGAGTTTACAATACCCGTGCCCTCTGAGTTGAAATTCGTCAAAAGCTGGCCCTCAGGTAGTTTCCATGATCGTATGTCATCCGTACAGCCGCTGGAAAAGCTAAATTCAGAGGGATGAAATGCCATTGACCTCACATTTCTCTTATGATGGGTCAGTACCTTCATAGATTTAGCTGCAACCATATCCCATAGTCTTATAGTGGCATCAGCTGAACAACTCACAATCTGTGGATCGACTGGAAGACACTTCACTGAGTTGATTGTGTTTTTATGACCTGCTAGCACCAAAATCTCGGATCTAGAACGAATGTCCCAGAGTCTAATCACTGAATCTCGACCGGCAGTAGCTATGACATCAAGGGTAGGGTGAATGTCAACTGTATGTACACCAGATAAATGACCGTGAAATGATCTTATTACTGTGTTTCTTTCTAAATCCCAACATTTTGCTAACTTATCTTCGCTAGCTGAGAACATATACGGGTGTCTACTGGATATCTTAAGGTCTCTGACAGTCATTAGGTGTCCCGACAATGTCAACTTTAATCGTCCACTAGCAAGATCCCAAATTTTTATTGAAGTGTCATTACTACCTGTGGCAAACCACTCATTTTGAATTGGTTCTACAGCTATGCATCGTACCCATCCAGCGTGACCATTTATAATTTTACTCAGTTTCCATGGTGGGTGCCAATTAGGTTTGTATTTCAATATTTTTTCATATCTCTCCACTAAAGAGTCAGATCCTGCGTCTTCACGAAGAACTTTTTTTACAATCTTATCCGAGCTATTTTCCTCGTATCGAACCAATGATGAAGGTTGGTTCTCAGGTTTTTGGCCTTCAGTGATATTCATATACTCATCGTATCGTTCAAGTACGGTTTTCTCGCTGCTAAGCTTTTTTTTCAGCTCCTCGGGTAGGTAAGATGAATATTTGTACTCATTATTCCACCTAGCATCTATATATACCTTGTCGATATCGTCTTGGCTATCCATTCCGGTCTGAATATTATTATTGGAATGGCTGCATTGCTATTTACCTTTCCCCCCCCCCAAAGCTTCATCAAAAATCATAAAGAACGGTTTGGTGTTAATTTTTCTTTTCTCTATTTTCCGAGAAAATTTCAAGCTCATCGCTGGGAAAATCTTGCTGCTGCAATGTTAATAGACATACCATTATTGATATTAGTCCACTCTTCGTCTCGATTTTTTAACGACATACTTGTAGATGATGTCAGAAGAATCTACTAAAAGATCTTTAGATCAAACTGCTTCTTCAACGGAAACAAAAAGACAAAAATTTGAGGAGGGCTGTGATCAGTGCAATTTAAATGATGACATCACAGAACAAGATGTTGGAATTGTTCAATATCTTAGCGACTCGAATTCTGGGTTTAATGGCCAAATTAAACAAAGATATACCGACTTTTTGGTCAATGAAATCACCAAGAAGGGTGACGTGGTTCACTTGAAGGATAAGGGCTTTAATATGCCCAAAAAACCAAAACCAACAAAAGAGGAGCTTGAAAAGGCACAACAGGAGGAAGCCGAGCAGCGCAAACACTTTGTTGTTGATCCTACACTTAGACTGGAGCTGGTAGGACTTTTAGGAGAGGAAGATGTTTCTAAAATAGAGGAGGTGTATCGTAACAATGTGAAGATGGAAAGTTGTAAATCATTCGAAGATAAACTCGAAAGAACAAATATTCATCAGTTACTTCGAAAGGCATTCAACAATAAACTGGAATCTGTTACGACTCCTGAAAATCATTTTGTTGTCGGGATGGCAACTCGTCAAGTCCGCGTTAGTAAGGCTGAATTGATTGAGCAAACTAAGGACGAGAACGGTGTCGAAAATTGGGGTTATGGTCCATCTAAGAACTTCATACATTTTACTGTTTACAAGGAAAATAAGGATACAATGGACGCCTCTAACACAATGGCAAAATTTATGAGAATCCCAAGCAGATTGATAAGATTTGCAGGTACAAAAGACAGAAGAGCAGTTACTTGTCAAAGAATGTCTATTTCAAAAATTGGATTAGACAGACTTAATGCGCTAAACAATGGACTGAAGGGAGTAACCCTTGGAGGATATAAATATGAAGATGAAGCTTTAAACTTAGGTGATCTTCAAGGGAATGAATTCACCATAGCAATCAGAGATGTAAGCTTGAAAGATGAAAATGATAATCTTGAAGATATTCTAGCAAAAGGATGCAAATCTTTGGTCGATAATGGGTTCATTAATTATTTTGGAATGCAAAGATTTGGAACTTTCAGTATTTCAACTCACCAAGTGGGCAAGGCTTTGCTAAGTGCCGATTGGAAAGGAGCTGCTGACTTGATTCTCGCTGAACAAGAAAATGTCTTGCCAAAATCTAAAAAGGCCAGAAAAATCTGGGCAGATACTAAAAACCCAATTTTTGCCTTAAAAGCCATGCCCAGGCAGTGCTTAGCAGAAAGCGCCATTTTGAGTGCCCTCTCAAACGAAGAAAAGGAAGATTCTGGTGACTATTCAAATGTCTCTTATCAAAATGCGATTCTGAAAATTCCCAGAAATTTGAGAACAATGTATGTCCATTCTTACCAGAGTTATGTTTGGAATATTGTCGCAAGTGAAAGGATCAAATCTTCTGGTTTGGACGTTATTGCAGGTGATTTGGTCGTCGATGAGAGTGCCGGCCAGAAAAAGTTGGACACTGAAATAGATTCAGAGGAATTTGACGAAGATTTAAGAGAACCCACTTTTGTCAGAGCTAGACCAGTGACGGAGCAGGAAGCGGCCTTGAAAACCTTTTCCATAAGTGATATTGTCTTGCCCACCCCAGGCTTTGACGTTCTATATCCAGAAAATGATCAAATCCGTCAATTATATAGTGATATTATGGCAAAGGATGGAATGGATCCTTTTGATATGAAAAGAAAGGTGCGTGATTTCTCCCTCGCAGGTTCATATAGACATGTTGTTCAGAAGCCTGTCGACGTTGAATACCGCATCGTTTCCTATGATAATGCGACTGATCAATTGATAAACACTGATCTAGAAATTCTCAATGCAACAAGAGCTAAAAATAACGGTCAAAAATATCTAAAGTCAAAATTGGAGAGGTATGTTCCCAGGAATGAGAACGGAAGTAAGAAGGCTGTTATTTTAAAGTTTAAGCTTGGTGTTTCTGCATATGCAACAATGGCCTTACGTGAGCTAATGAAAGTTGAAACTTCACGTCGTGGTGACATGTGTAACGTTTCTTCATAGTTCATTTATAACTTGAATTTTTTACATGTATGCGACTCATACATATATTTAGTTTTAGTTCCTTGACCTTACATGTCGGCCCTTCTCTGCATGGAAAAAAAGTTAAAAGTTTAAATTGACAATACTGTGTCAGTGTCACAAATACTGTGCTAGTAGATAAAACAAAATTATGAAATTACGAAAGATACAAATCCTTCTTGAAATTACATTTCTTGAACCATTTTTAGTAAAGAAGAATAAAGAGGCACCGAAATTATTGAAAGGAACCTGTTTGGGTCATCCTTTAATATAATAAAATTAACCATAGTCACTCATTTTTAAATTCAATCAATAAAATAAAGTTGTTACACATCGGTACAAAAACAATGATATCCGAGGGAAGTTTCATGGATCCGAATCATGGCTACACTCCAAACCTGGGTAAAAAGGTGTCAGATTTGAGTACACTTAAATCAAACTCGACCGCAAATAGATTTTCTGGGACAAGCAAGGAATTATTTGGATTTAGGAGAAAAGCACGGGAGTACCTCGAAGCAACGACGCAAAGATATAGAGATTATTGTTGGGAAAAGAGTAATCCAAGTAGTTTACGAAATGATTCGTTCAAGATACTGAAAGAAACTGGGGAACAGGATGAGAAGGCGACTTCAAAGCTGATGATGGATATGTTATTTGATAAAGCCAATGAAAACACTTTCGGCTTAAGGCAGGAGTTAGAGCGCCCTATGTATGGTGGCAGATATGGCGTGCATATTTCCACAACACCGCGAAGTGTCCCAGATTTGGTATGTGAACCTAACCTTCAAGACGCAAGAGGAGAGATTTCGATGATGAGTCCAGGTGCTGAATCTATTGAATTGAATAGTAATGATAGCAGGAGGGTAATATTGTTTCACGATCTACCTAATCAGATGGGCATCCGTAGTCTCTTAACGCAGCTTCGTGGTGGACCTTTGGACAAAATTTTATACGCCTTCGAGAATAAGCTTACCTGCAGTAAAATCGCGTACGTTGAGATTCATTTTTTGTTCCCAAAACATGCCCAAAAATTCATGAAATTCTCCAGAAACCACTTATTTAAAGTCAATGGTATACATCTCGTACCACAATGGGCAAACAAAGAGCTTTTAGAGTTTTCTAATAATTCACTTCAAAATATCCAAGAATATTATCAAGAAGATCTTTGTAAACATATCCAAAATTTTGACTCGGTAGGTGCTCGGCGTTCGTTGATTATGAAAAAATATTCAAAGAGACACAAGTCCATAAGCAAAGAAACGAATTCGAAGGCGCATATCTACGAATTAGATATAGCTCAGATAAAGGCTGATTTCGCCAAGTTTGGGACCATTATTGAAATCAATCCTTTGATTTCAAGAAAAATATGTCTACAAATAAGTTACAGCGACATTAGAAGTGCCATTGATGCTATGGAGAGCTACCAAAGTACGAAATCCTTTATAAACGAAAGATATTATCGTGACTGGTCAATTTGGTACGGAAAGGATATAGTCGACCGACCATGCATTGAAGTCTGAAGCTTTCATTGATAACTAAATTCAAATATATAGAACTAGATTAATATTAGTTTTCAACTCTGAAATATAATGGAGATATGACCTGGATCTGTTAATACTACCTTTATTTTTTTCCATCAAAGGCAACCATTAGACCTCCAACTAAATGTAATGAGCCAGTCACAAAAACATCAACAGTAGAGTTGTAGCTCTTTACCAATTCCAAGGCAGACTCTATCGAAGACGTTACATCGGCTTTGGAATCTGCACCAGTTAGAGAAATCCACTCATCCTTTAGAGCCTTCTGAACAGATAAGTTATCAACTTCTTCCTTAGAAGTATTTAATGACACTAAATCTGCACTGTAATCACCAGATTTCCAGGTGACATTAGTTGTAAAAATCACGTGGTCGAACTTAACGGAAGGATACACAGTCTGGTGTAAGAACCTTAGTAAGGCCTTTGCGTCTCTTGATTGTTGGTTGAAAACAAGAATTTTCTTATTCGTTGAGTTTGAAACTGTTTCCGCAAACCAATTGCTTGCCGCTTCTACACTTTCCTTGGTATGCGCACCATCGATGAACCAGTTAATGTTTTCCCATTTGAGAGTTTGACAACGACCATCCCATTTGGTCTGTTCTAAACCCTTGATAAACAGCTCAGGGAGCGGAGCTGAAGGAATAATATCAAGCTTTGTCGGTAATATTCTTAATTGGTGAAGATGATCTTGGGTTAAAGCCACGGCCAACGAGGCATTAGAGATCTGAAAACTTCCGGCGATACCTAATTTCACTTTTTTGAGGGCATCAAATACAGGTACTTCAGTTAAAGTCGTTGCTCTTTCAGATGCTCTTGATTCCAACATTTTAAGACCTTCCGCTGGTTGTTTTTCGATAGTATACGCAGGTGAACCTGTCTTAAAGATACCACCCTTGTTCCAAGCAATCTCTTCAATGGTATTACCAAGCATGAAAGTGTGATCTATCCCTAGGGCAGAAACACCACAAACAGTAGGTTTCTCGATTATGTTTGTGCTATCAAATTCACCACCTACACCTACTTCATATATGCAAGTATCACATTTCTCTTGCATGAAAACATGGAATGATAGCAGAGTTAAATACTTGAAGTACCCAGGCTTTGCACCATCTGCCATATGTGGGAATTTTTCTTGACATGATGAGGTAGCGTCCAACTTATCCCAGACTTCAAAAAAATATTTGCAGAACTTGTCTTCTGAAATTGGTTCCCCATTCAATCTTATTCTTTCCCTCACAGATTTCAAATGAGGTGAAGTATAAAGACCTATTTTCCTCAATTTATCACCATATTGGCTCAAAATCCCTTGTGTGAAGGCTGCAGTAGAACCTTTTCCTTTAGTTCCTGTGATGTGTATCACGTTTAGTTGGTTGAAGTCTGATACTGAGTAGCCCATTCTTCTTGACCATTCCTGCATCTCCCAAATATTCATCATATTTTTCCGATCCCCAGATGCTCTGACCGCCATTATATTAGCATAATTGGATTGTAAAGAATTCAATGCGTGAACTGCATCTTGGTATGTTCTGTTTCTCATCTTCGAGCTCAAATTTACACGCATACCAATTACCTACCGTGAAAAACCGATCACAATGGAATGGATTTATATCACTAAACTCCACTTTTTGATGTAACTACCTCTGAGTAAAGGAAAAACCACGCAGAGGAAGATAATTAGTTAAACCAAAGAGTACTGAAACAGAGACAGATTTATTGAGTTTTTTGCTACATATATGCTATCCATGTGCATTTACTCTACGATAAAGGTCGGTCGCTTCACTGAATCTCGTTCAAGTCAAAAAATAAAAAAAAACCAAATATTTAATTACCCGGTAAATTATTTACATCACGTGCTCGGGATTCCTCAAAAAGTTCCAGTTTCTGGAAATGGGTCTTGGCCAAGCCTTTCGAAAAGGGCTACGAGATCAAGGACTCTTTGGTATTGTTCGATGGGTTTAAGACATAGTGCAGATTCAGGGGAAGCGATTAGTTTCCAATTAAAGCCAAAGTTATTTTAATAGCAGTTATTGCTTATTAAAGAGGGTACTGTTTTTGTTGCGTTGTTTGGTTTTTTTGTCATCAAGGCTCTGCTGTGGCTCGAGGATTGGATTTAGCATAGAATATCGGGAGAACTTGAAGAAATATCGAGTACCTTTTTGATTTATCAAGGATCTGAGAAAAATTGTACTATACTTTATCTTCTTCAGGGGTTGGGTTTCGGAGATAGAACTTGTTTTTAGGATTAAGTGGGTGAATTTATGTTTGCAGAAAGATGATATCGTCGAAGGCTGAACAGAACAATATCAAGGCCACAATAGCAGCTTCCTATAATAAGCTATATTGCCAATTTAGCAATGAAGAGTTATGTGAGGTTGGAAACTATAAAATTTCCAAATTTATAGGGGAAGGATCATTTGGGAAAGTGTATCTTGCAACCCATAGATTGACACATCAAAAAGTAGTTCTAAAAACAGGAAATAAAAACGATCCCAATGTTGTGAGGGAGGTTTTTTATCATCGACAGTTCGACTTTCCTTACATAACAAAACTCTATGAAGTTGTCGTCACTGAGTCCAAAGTTTGGATGGCCCTTGAGTACTGCTCGGGTCACGAGCTATATGAACATTTGCTGAAGGAGCAGAGGTTCTCACTTGGGGAGTCGGCGAAATTACTTGCACAGATCGCTAGTGCCGTTTATTATGCTCATGAATTCAAATGTGTGCATCGTGATTTAAAACTAGAAAATGTCTTGCTTGACAAAAATGGACATGCAAAGTTGACTGATTTTGGTTTTACACGAGAAGTAACAGCAAAATCTCAACTAGAATCTATTTGTGGAACAACCGTTTATATGGCTCCAGAACTTATAGAACGGAAGGCATATGACGGATTTAAAACTGATATATGGGCACTTGGTGTGATGCTTTATACAATGGTAAATGGTTTCATGCCATTTGATGAGGATGATGAGACAAGAACAAAGTGGAAAATAATAAACGAGGAACCAAATTATCGTGCAGAATGGATGAATGATGAAGCAATAGATTTGATAAAACATATGTTGATGAAAGATCCCAATAACAGAATATCATTGAAGGATCTTTTATGCCATTCTTTTTTACAACCATGGGGTTCCGCAGCGCTGGAGAAAACAGAAAAGTTGATAGCTTTTCAAAGAGAAGGAAAATCTCATTTCCGTTCGAAAACTGAGAAAAGGCTTCTAAAGCGTTTAAAGCAATGTGGTTTTGATAGCAGTTCAATAAAAAACTCCGTCTACAAGAAGAAATGCGACTCTCTGAGTGGGCTGTGGTTTTTATTGTTAGAAAAGGATAAAACCTCGGAATGCAGTCAACCAATGAGGAGCAGGTCTGTCCTGTCTGTTCGTAAGGTGTTTGAATCTTCAGTTAACATGGTGATGGATGATATACTAGTTCAGCCACAAGAATCTACTAAAACCTCCTCCTTGAAAAGAATTACAAGCCGGAAAAGTGAACGGGCGAAAATTACGGACACCGCTAAAGAGACTAGTTTTGAACCACCCATCAGCAATGCTCTGCTTCCTATTAAACTTGAAACACTGAATACAAATGCTGGAAAAAAAAAGAAGACATTTTTGCAACGAGTTTCCTCACTTCTTAAGCCCAAAAAGAGTATCCCTAATTCGGAGAAAGAGAATTCTAACAGGCATTCATTGCAAAGTATACAACCCTTACTAGGTAAGAGAAGGCATAAGACAAATTCAACAGGTTCGCAAAAACTTTCTACTGAACATAACAATTCTGGAGGGAAAACTGAAAATAATTTTGTGCAATTTGAAGATCAAGTGAAGCAGACGGAAAATTTCCATGTAAAAAAAAAGAAATCTCTTTCTTCAACTGAAGTAATGGCTTCAAAAAATGAGAGCACAGTTGATGCTTCGAATAATGGTGCAAGTTCTGAGGATCTTTCGAAACTTGCACGTCATTCAAGTGTAAGACGTTCTTCGATAGTTTCACAACATTCTGCAATTTCTAATGATACATTTAATTCAGAATATTCAACTGATGCTCAATCAGGATTTAGATCAAACGTTACACAATTATCTAATCGGGCAACCGTGGCTACTGATTCAGTCGGCAATATAAAAAAGAATGTTCGTAGGTCCATGAGTGTTTTGTCAAGCGCTTCGAGTAATTCTGAAATGAGTTCAAGAACAGATTCATTCTATGATATCACCACGGCATCCTCTCCAATGGCTATGGATATCAGGGCGAATTATAGCATGCGCCCAGAATCACAGTTCCCGAAAATGGGTGGTAACTCCTCTTGGTCGATAAAGAGAGGCAGATCCCCCATTGGAAGACATAATCGAATCAGTAACAGGTCTCTGAATCGAAATTTTAGGCAAATAAATACACGGAGGGCTCAGTCTGTCATTCAAGAAGAAAGCTCGTTTGATGAAAATGATCGTTGTGATAATTTGGATGGAATCAACGAATATGATAGTGCTGACATAGTAATTCAAAGCGATGGTGAGATAGGTGATACTTTATCGAAGGAAGCCACACCTAATTACCCAATAGGGCTTCATTCTTCTGATATAAGACCGGTTATTTTCACAGTAGGCCGATCTATGAGTGAGGGAAGTAACTGGTCACGCCCCGCTTCGGAGCTTCTAGATGGAAATGGCGAACTGATGATGAAAGTCAGCTCGGCACACTCTCAAGGCAACGATGATTCAGAATTTGGAGGAGTTGCCGATGATGAGGATAATTCTATAGATTATGAAGATCAAGACTATACTAGTGCCACTATAGCTTAAAATTAATACGTTATTTACAAGTTTAGCTTCCCTACTTTGTAGGTTGCTCAAAATTAAGGTTATTTTATTTTAGCCATTAATGTAACAGCGAATTGTTCTAGGAGACAAAGCTCATCGTTATGACTTCGTTTAGCTGCTTTAATCTCGTCACGACAAAGATAGAAGAAGCAAAATTTTTACTTCTTGGACGTGAATGTTCCCAGTTTCTCCTGAGGAATATTTAGGGCGTTAACCAAGAAATACTCAAAAAAATCTTCCTCATCTATAGAAACGTCAGAAAGACAATCCGCAGCCTCCGACTCAGCGCTATTTTCAAGTTCTTCTGAATCTGGAATTGTGCCAAAATTTAATGATTCCTTCAAAACAGCTTCTAGCTCTTCTGCTAGATCATTCACTTGAGGTGCTTCCTCAAAAGGTGTTTCCACGTCTCGAAGTTCGCCCCAACTGAAATCTTTGATTCTAAATTCATTGTTATTCCACCTAAAAACAACGGGACTTTCCTGCTTTGAATTTGATATGTTTGAAATGGAATGTGGCAAAATTATTTCTTTGTGCTTTAGCATATGATGTACTGAGCAGGTTAAAAGTTTGCTTAGAATGGCGGAATAAAAGAGTTCGCCCCCATTCCTCGTCTTAGCAGTTGAAATTTGTAAGTCAGCAAGTGTTTTTACCGCTTCTAAATGGACCTTTGGTATAATCACAGCAATCGATTTAGATTCGGAGTCAAGATCCTGTAACTGTTGAAAATTACAATCATACGAGGACGTAAAAAAATTCGATAAGGCCAGACTAGAAATAGTTGGAGCATAAGTAAGAACTTCTTTAACTTTTTCGTCGCATATCTGAACTCTTGTTATCCTTAGTTTTTCCAGATATGAGGTTGGAAAGTCTCCCAAGAAATTCACTCGAATATCTTCCTCAAGATCCGATGAATATTCCAATTTGTTTTGCTCATCCTGCAAAAATAAAAGAGCTTCCTTCTTATTCAATGGTTTATTTGGTTTGAATGTGTCAGGTATATATCTAATTTTTCCGTTCATTATCCATATTCGATTAATACTCATAGGATACTCGAGTTCTTTCGGTATTGAGGAATGACCCTCGGCTAATAAAAATTCACCATTTGTATCTAACACCTTAATATGTGTGTTTCGACCTGATGTCTTCGAGAACTCAAGGAGGATGGAAACTACCAACGCTTCCTCTTCTCTTATGTTATTCTCCACCACCAATGATCCAAAAATGAAATTCAGAGAATCATCATGACGTCGTAATTCTAATTTTACTCCATTAAAATTAGTCCACGGGTAGAAATGGTTCCATGGATAAAACATTTCCACCAATTCTGAGAGGTGTGTTTTTATAATCGTGTCATTTGTATCCTGGACAATTTCGTCCAAATAGAATACACCGAACAAAAGTGTGGACTTGTTGGTTCCTTCGAAAAGATCATCGGGAATCGCTGTCTGCTCTTCCTGCCAGAGAAGTTGCTCAGGTACTCTAGGATCGATCTTGATAACCTTCATTCCCTCTTTGTTTATTAGCTTTTTTTCTGCGGAAGTAAAGGGCACTTAATATCTTTTTGTATAGCTCCACTGCTTGAATTTTAAGAATGGTTTCAAACGATATAAACAATAATAGTAATGATAATATGATAAAATATCGCGACAAGAAGGAATAAGCTACTAGCACTCATGGAGGATATTAAGTCACTGATATGGAATGGATCCATTAATGCAGAAATTTTACTATCGAATTCTATAGTGATACCAGAGACAGTATTACCAGAAAAATGCCTTCATATTCGACTCAGCAGAGAATCATATTTACCTTTATTCTTTCCTTTTATTGTAAACCACCTAAAGAATCATATACGACAAGAGCCTAAAGATCTATATTATTCTTGGTGGCTTGAGGATGAAGGGGTACCAATTCCATGGCATTATCCTATCGGCGTTGTCTACGATTTATTGCAAATATTGAAGAAAGGTCAAAATACATGCTCAACAGATGATAATACCCTTACTTTGTGGAAACTAACACTTTGTAAAGGCGATAAGTATCCTGAAGGAATAATACCTTTAATCGACGGTTTGCCTCAAATAGTTGATTACTGGAGACATCAATGGAAACAAGCATGTTTCATTGTGAATGGCTCAGCTAAAAAAGTCATGTCTTTATCAATAGAGAATTCGGATAAGTTCTGGCACAGCATTTTAGATCGTAGCCTTGGTGATTATCAAGGTGTGAGAAACAAGATCATCACAATTAGTCACGCCAAAAATTTCCCGGTCAGAATATGGAAAGACACAGTATCTATGTGCCAGTTGAGTGTTCCTTGCGGAGACGACAGGCTGATAACGGAAGTGTTGGAGTTGGCAAATGCAGCTAGTACTTCTGAAGTCTGGATTCAAGGTATCTCAATCCCGTTAAATGCCAATTTGAGAGAAGTATATGATCTTTTTTCAAGCTTAGATGGTTTTCTATACATGCTTATTCGGTAAAGAATTTCTAAATGTAGACAGGATAATGTACATAATGCGAGATTGCATTCTTCTACTTAGGAACATTGAAGACAGCTTGTAGCCAAACCCTATACATTTTTAATTGTCTTTTACGATTTACCAAAAGTCTCCTATCAGTTCCAATTTGGTTCTCAACAAAATATTTCTTGGTGAAGATGTCACGCAATTCTTGTTCAGTGAAGAAATACACTCTGGTTCCATCTCCTCTAACGTAGAAGTTGTCATCCAAAAGTCTATTTTTTTTGAATCTAACCTGAGCCAAATCATACCTTCCGTAATCCCTAAATAGAATTTTACCACCAGGTTTCATGATTTTGTGTAAGTTGTCCATAGCATATGACCATTGTTCAGGCGATAATGCGCTGAAAACAAAAATCATTACAGCAATGTCGACAGATTTAGGCTCTATGCCCTCAGGTAATTCACCTTCAGGGTTTGCCAAATCCCACACAGATGCGTGACCATATTTGGAATTAAATTGATCTGATGTCTTTACAAGTTCCACAGCCCTTGGAGAAAAGTCTGAGGCAACGATCTTGAGTTGCTCATTTTCATTTTCACTCAAAATGGGGAAAAAAGTGTTTCCCGCTCCACATCCAATTTCAAAGATTGTTACAGGTCCCGCATCCGGTTTTGTTGCCTCATATAGTGAGGGAAATTCTATCTTCAGCCATTTCCTGTCCTTGAAAAAGTTTTCTCTATTATTTTTGTAGAATATATCCCAATAACGGGATGGATTTCCATTGTAAAGTTTCTTGTCGAAATCTGAAACTGGATTCTCATGCTGCTTGGTAATTTTTTGTTCTGCTGCGAGTATCTGCTCTTCACCCCATTCAACATTGTCCCAAGCATTATGCTTCCAAACATTTTCATCTTCCTGCAATACTCTTTTGCCAAATTCGAAAGGATCATCCCTACCAATTCTCGTATCATCTTCAACAGCCTCACTCACACGAGTTAGTATATCATCTTCAAACTCCTCCGACAGTTTTGAATTTTTACCCTCTTCATGAGCAATGGATTCCAGCTCTTCTTCGTGGACAATATCTATTGTCACTCCTAGCGAATCACTAATTTTAGAATTAGATAGGCCTAAGGTTATCTGAAGAGTTTTTCTTCTTCTTGTTCTTTTTCTTTTGATTCTTCTTCTGGCTTTTTGAAAGTTTAGCTGCCACAGTTCCTTGAGAATCGGTATCATTTTCGGTCTCAGATGTGTTCTCATCTTCTGGAGACGAATCTTGAGAGTTTTCGTTCGAGCTCATGAGCTGTTCTTCCACTGGTTCTTCCACTGGTTCTTCCACTGGTTCTTCCACTGGTTCTTCCACTGGTTCACTGACCGCTTCTTTGACTGGTTCTTCCACTGGTTCTTCCACTGGTTCTTCCACTGGTTCTTCCACTGGTTCACTGACCGCTTCTTTGACTGGTTCTTCCACTGGTTCTTCCACTGGTTCTTCCACTGGTTCTTCCACTGGTTCACTGACCGCTTCTTTGACTGGTTCTTCCACTGGTTCTTCCACTGGTTCTTCCACTGGTTCTTCCACTGGTTCACTGACCGCTTCTTTGACTGGTTCTTCCACTGGTTCTTCCACTGGTTCTTCCACTGGTTCTTCCACTGGTTCTTCCACTGGTTCACTGACCGCTTCTTTGACTGGTTCTTCCACTGGTTCTTCCACTGGTTCTTCCACTGGTTCTTCCACTGGTTCACTGACCGCTTCTTTGACTGGTTCTTCCACTGGTTCTTCCACTGGTTCTTCCACTGGTTCTTCCACTGGTTCACTGACCGCTTCTTTGACTGGTTCTTCCACTGGTTCTTCCACTGGTTCTTCCACTGGTTCTTCCACTGGTTCACTGACCGCTTCTTTGACTGGTTCTTCCACTGGTTCTTCCACTGGTTCTTCCACTGGTTCTTCCACTGGTTCTACGGCCAGATTTTCTGCTTCTTCGGAAGCTTTTCCTGCAAGATCTTCATTGACCTCTGGACCTAAATCATGCTGTCCAAAAGATTTCTTCTCTGGTTCAGGCTTCAAAACTTTGGTGCCCTGGGAAGAGTCTTGACCTAACGGCTCAGAAGGACTTTCTGTCAAATCACTTTTGGCAAATTTTTCGAATTTTTTAATCAAATCAGCAACACCCATTACAATTAATGATCTTAGGAGCCTCAAACGTACTACAAGCAGTGCGTTAAGTACTTCAACCCCAGTTTGATCTGGATTTTGTTCCAATATTTTATTTTTCTACTCTGAAAATTTTCAAATAGACAAAGATAGAGGCACTTTTTTCAATATTTATTTGATTGTACATATAATAGTTATGCCTCGTAGATAGCACGAGCAGCGCCAATTTGAATTACTTCTGAAGAACAATATTCAGGATTTATAGGAGCTCATAGTTATTTATGTATTTTTCAAGGCTTTTTAACGGCCATCTTGCGCATTATTTACATGCATCATAAAACAGACAAGGTAATCCTGATCATGGCTCAACGACAAAATGAAGCGTGTGGATTTTATGTATTTATTCCAATATTCCTGCGTAGATGGTGTCATGAACCTAGAAATATCAAGGTTGAACTTTGGTCGTCCTTGATCATTTTTCGATTTATACCCCAATCTGGTATAGATGTGAATGGCTGGAGGACGGTCTTTCTCATTTGGTAAACATTTGAACAGCGATTCCTTTATGGCCCATATCCCAGATAGATATGTGGCTTGACTTCGTAAATTCTGTCGTACTTCTATATCGTGAAATTGTTCTATTTCACGCTGGTGCATAAATTTTCTCATTATCTTATTCAATCTCTGTGGTTCATTCCTTAGTAGCATTTTCTCTAGTCTTGGGATATACACTATATCAGTACCAATGGCCAAAACGTTGCTCCCTTTGAAGTTTATCTTACTTGGTAGCCTAGATTTATTCATGACACGGTCATTAGTACGTTATGCAATTTGTCTTTACAGACCTTATTTTAACACGCATCTTGTTTTTGAATTTCAGCCAGAAAGGAGTATTGCCAATATTTATAATTTCATCACTTTTATGTAAATGGACTAAAAGTACATACCTGAATCTCAACTAAGTATGGTATTCCAAGAGGAGAGAGGGCTAGGAGAAATCATCAAATATATCTTCTTCTATCTTGGTTAAATCTTTTCCAAACATAATGGCACTTACTGGTTCATCAATTCCTTTCAAGATCCCAACACCAGGAATGAACCCAATTCTATCAAACTTTAGTTTATCCCAGATTTTCCAGCTACCAGGATTTGTCTCAAAGACAAGGTTGAAAACGGAGTATTTGTATCCTAGTAAAGGCGCCCATTTCAAATAAACCTGCCCCAACCTATATCCAACTTTTTGGCCGCGAAAGAGCGGACTGACAAGGAATCCTGCATTGCAATTATGGGAGCAACGACCAACATAATTAGGCTTTATGTAAAACGTTCCTAGTACCAAATTTTCCCAGTCGCTCCACTCAGGTTTAATTTTCTTCTCTTCTGTAGCCAATAGGACAACAGTGAATGAATTGAACCAGTAGTTGATGAAATCAGCACGGTTAAGCTGTTCGTAATACGGAAATGTCAATCCATCTTCGATTTCCTTGTTGAATAACTTGAAAAGATAATCCACTAGACCTTCTGGAATGTCATTTGCCGAGTAAAGTGGAAAAGCTGTTGCTATCTTATCAGAGCCTTTTATTTTGAACTGCAAAGGCTCGACTATTTCTGATACCGGCTCAAAGAATACCGGACCATTACGCAATTTTGGAGTTGATATGGTCATTTGTAAGACTTCTTTTGACCAGACGTATTGACTAACTTTAGAGTTTGAACAACGAGAATACTGACAGAAAAGAATGAAGTGAAGTCTTATTATAGAACAGGTTTTTAGCAGCATTTTTTTTTGACTTAGATCTTCCCGTTGAGATGTCGCCTGCAAGTTTGAGCAGCTTTCCTTAGACAAACAAGTATAACTTCAAGAAAAGGCAGCATACAAGCGAAAGAGCATCGCGTAGATAGATTACAGTGTTTAGTGTATGTACAATTTACAAATTGAATTCTTTCACAAATTCGGTGACCATCTTAAACAAATGATCCTGCGACGGTTTCTGACTGACGTTGTGGGAGGCCCCAGGTATTAAGCCAGAATTTTTGGACCAAAATTCCTGTTTGGAAAACGATTGCCATCTGGAGACCAGCGCGTTCTTGTCGACAGATTCTGGTACAAACTCTTCACTTCCTGAGTATGC
>JAKTQE010000001.1:419039-570253 GCA_030579315.1 Kluyveromyces siamensis
GAGTATGCAACGAGAAAGGGCGTCTTGATCTCCCCGAAAGTAGACGTCAAAGTTTGATCTGAAAGATCACTTGAGAAATAGTCATCATCACCACCCTCGAAGATCAGCGCTCCCCATCTATAAGCTGTAATTGGAGTGCCGAAAATAAACTTAGCGTGCTCTGTAGATAAGAGATCATCTCCCTTTCCAGCTTCTATTAACTTCCTAGGCTCTTCGTTCATCTTTTCCATCTCTAACTTGGACAGAAGCCTGCAGAAGTTTTCCCTATCCGACACTGGTGCCTGCATGATACCACCTTGGATTCTATCTGGGTGTTTCAACAAATAGTGAATGGTATCCTGGGAACCAGTAGAATGCCCCATCAACAGAATTGTTTCACGCCCCTGCTTCTTCAGATATTCCACTAATTGATCGATCTCGTCGACATCTCTATCCAACGAACTGGTCCCGAAACCTTTGAAACTGCTGCTGAACTGCATCTGCATTGTGGAGAACCCTTCCAATGCCAATGCATCTGCAAGTCCGCCTACATATGGGACAGTTAGAAGGCCATCCGTTAAACCCCCCAAAAATATAAGCACCTTCTTGCGACCTGCCGGGGCAAATTCAAAGGCAACATGCCTGTCAGAATACTTATGGATAATTCCCTCAAATGAACTCATCTTACGAAGTGCTTGGTTGTCACCTCTACTTTTTATCCTGTTAATATTGATGTGTACCAACTGCTGTTCAACTACGTTTATATAAACAGAGTGTCTTGGTCGTGTTTAATAAAGTCCTTTACGCCCTCCAGATTCAAGGCATTCAATTACCCGATTTATCTATCAGAACATTTTCTTATCGTCAAAATTATAAATATGGAAATAATAAGTACATCACATCGTTACCACTAGCACAAAATTTGACTATAAACCGAACTGGTGCACCCCTCACTGAAGGGTATCCGACTGCATTATTAACCTTTTTTTACAGAGCTTCGTTTTTTTTAACTTTGCCAAACACAGTGCTTTCTTACACGATATCATTGCGCACTTCTGAACTGGTTGTCCTCTAATTTTTTTTCATGCCATATCTCTCTCTCAGGACCACCTGCTTTGTTACTGACACGCTCTAGCTTGGCCACCCATTAGCTTTCCAAATACTTGGGCGAAACATGAATCCCATGGAACTTTCTCATCCTGATACTACGACCAAGCAAAGCGCGGCGCTATCAACAAACACCATCCTTTGATGTAATTTGCGGGTAATATAAACACGTAGGAACCACTCAAGATAGGCCGCACCAGGATACCAAAAAGGGAAACCTTACTCGACTCGCGTCACGTTGTATCACGTGCCAATTTGACTAAGTGCAATGATTACCCGACTTAAAATGCCCCTGGTCGACAAATGTTGGGGTTTGACATTCGCAAAATCATGTCATTAAGGCCGAGCGTCGTTGTGCCACCGGACTTTCTTAAAGCCGTGCCAGTATCGAGCTGACGCTGATTGATAATAGAATCTAGCTAAACCCGTGTTCCTATGCTGACAAAATTTATTCATCGCAAATGATGAGAGATAAAAATATGTATTCCGGTACAGCTAACATCGTTTCTAGGAGTATTCAAAGGCGCTATATCATTCTTTTTTTTTCATGCGTTTCTAAATTCTGACGTGGTATTAGCGGGTCATGATTAAACTTTTCATCGGAGAGAGACAGAAAGGGAGCCGAGAATGAGAGATGATTGTAGATACGATGAGTGTTTTCAGGGATATCTATCGGTAGTAGGGTAATTTTTCAGTTTGTTTCTCTTTTCACGTCTTTACATTATCTGGTATGGTGTGTCTTTGTCGTTGGGGAAGGATATTGGTATATTAAGTGACGTTAAAAAGTAGATGTAATTAAGGCAGTTTCCATTGTGACAAGAAAAAAAATAAAGGGAATTAAGAATAATAGTTGGCAGAACAAAGAGCTGTACAGTTGAAGATAATAAGCAACAATGCCGGATATCTCAGCTAGTATGAAGATGCGGAAGTTGTTGGTTCAAAGTCACTACCAGTTGTTGAACTTGGACTTATCAAAAATTGAGTTAAAGGATTATTTAAGGGTATTGCTACGACACTGTTGGAAAATTGTGAGGAATCCGAGTGCATATAGGTATCGGAACGTTAGATATTCGAAGGTTATATTGTGGAGTATTCTGTCCATGAGCATTGGGGGAGGAATTGGAGTAGTTTTTATTGTAAACCGGTTGGTTCATTGGATCAGACACCGTCGCAGGAATATAATGGTACGAAATGATTCTAGACGGCAGCTTGGGGATGATGGGTCACGTGAAGTGTTTTTGAAAGACGGAAATAAGGACAGAAAGATTGTCATTAATACAACCGAGAGGGATCAATATGAGCATGATAAGTACTTATTCAAGTACTTGGATAGAGACATCAAACAACACTTGTTCAATTCGAGGTTTCTTCAACAGCTCAATGTGATCTCTTCAATCTTGGTACCTAAAGTATTGCATAAGAACAGCATTTTATTATCTTTGCAAGTCTTCTTTTTGATTTTGAGGACCTGGCTTTCATTAATGGTGGCTAGGTTGGATGGTCAAATTGTTAAAGATATAATTGGGGGTAACGTTAGGAAATTTGTGTTTGATATGGGATGTTGGTTTCTGATTGCCTTTCCTGCGTCTTCCACGAATAGTGCTATCAAATATATTCAGAGGAAGTTGAGTCTTAATTTTAGAACCAAGTTGACAAGATACATCCATGATATGTATTTAGATCGTAGATTGGTTTTCTACAAGACATCTTTTGATTCTGAAGCTGCAAGATCCATTGTGGCAAATATTGATAATTCAATCACCAATGACGTACAAGTATTTTGTGATGCAATAACGAATGTCTTTGCCAATCTTGCAAAACCTGTAATTGATTTGGTTTTCTTTTCAATTTATTTGAGGGATTCTTTGGGAACTATAGGAGTTGTTGGTATTTTCTTGAATTACTTTTTGACAGGTTATATCTTGAGAAAATATGCCCCTCCTCTTGGTAAGCTAGTGAGTAAAAGATCTAGTTCTGAGGGAGATTACTATAATTATCATCTCAACATGATTACCAACAGTGAAGAAATTTCCTTTTATCAGGGAACCGCAGTAGAAAGGAAAAAAGTCAATCAGTTGTATGATATATTAATGGATCAAATGTTATTTGTTGACCGTTCAAAAGTCGAATATAATGTTGCTGAAGATTATATTCTAAAATATACGTGGTCAGCATGGGGTTATGTTTTTGCATCTATTCCAATTGCTGTCAGCACATGGACCTCGCATCAAAATAGTGAATCTGCAAATATGAAGGAATTTATTATGAACAAAAGGCTAATGTTGTCACTTGCCGATGCAGGAACTAGATTAATGCATTCAATCAAAGATATTTCTCAGTTGACAGGTTATTTGAATCGTGTATTTACTTTGCTTAAAGTCTTGCATAGAGTACATGATCCAGATTTTGATTATGGTGTCATGCACAAGCAAACAAAGTCAGAGTTGGTAACAAATCTACCTTCGGCTCTTTCGAAGAATGGAAAAACTATTAGAGGTACTGTTCAACGTGATTTCAATGGTATTAGATTCGAAAATATTGATGTTATGATTCCTTCTGCTCGTGGTTCAAATGGCACCTTATTGATCAAGGGACTCACTTTCCAAATTCCTGAAGTTATTAGCGCAGAACCTTCTTCCTCGAAACAGGTTTCGCTGGCTAATATGAATGAAGGACCTAATTTCAGCGGTATGGGTAGTAGCTTATTAATATTAGGTCCAAACGGATGTGGTAAAAGTTCTATTCAAAGAATTATAAGTGAGATATGGCCAATTTACAACAAAAATGGATTACTCTCAATACCACCAACTCATGATTTGTTTTGTGTACCGCAAAGGCCATACTTTATCGAAGGTGGTACTTTTCGAGATCAGATTATTTATCCTATGACTTTTGATGAATTTTACGATCATGGATATAGGGACGTTCAGCTTGTTCAAATTCTTCGCGAAGTTCGTTTGGATTATTTACTTAAAAGAGAGAAAGGTTTGAGGTACTTTAACAATGTTGGAGATTGGAAAGATATTTTGAGTGGAGGAGAAAAGCAAAGAATGAATTTTGCCAGGATCCTTTTTCATCGTCCAAGATTCGTTGTTCTTGATGAAGCAACCAATGCTATTAGCGCTGACATGGAAGATCACATGTTTACTATGTTGAAAAGATACAGGTTCAACTTTATCTCCATCTCACAACGTCCATCTCTAATTAAGTATCATGATTACTTGTTAGAATTGAGTGATGGTACTGATTGGGTAATCCAAACTTTGGGCACAAACGAAGCAATTCTATCAATCGAAAATGAAATCGACACTTTACAAGAAAAATTATCTAATGTTATCGCATGGGAAAAGCAGAGAGATGAATTGCAAGATAAATTGGCTATTTTCTAATTAATGAGTTATGATCTATAAGTTTTTACGCAGTTTAGATTTAATTACTTCTCGCTTGCAATTCGTTCTCAACCGAATTTGCGTACTAAAAGAAAATCCATCTTGCAGTATCCTACAATGAAATAAGTTTCAACTATGATACAAAAGGCAAAAAATGGTGTGATTAATCTAAACTCATTATTTGAAGTCTTTATAGGTCCATTTTTCTGTAATTTTTGGTTTATGTCTTCTCCCCTTTCTAATTGGAATACGAGACTCAATTTTACCTGAACTCTGTAATTTCCTTACTGAATCATAGATAAGGCTTCCTTCAGGCTTCAATTTCCTTAGAGAATCTGACAACTCGTCTGAAAATTTAACTTCCAAATTATCTTCCATAACCGAATGCTTGGTACCGAGTTTATGCTTTTTATTCTTTTTGACTTTTCCTTCAATCGAATGAGTTGGGATCGGTTTGGTGCTCATTTGTTTCTCTACCTCCTCCAACTTCTCTAGTTCCAGAACACGGGCCTTAAGTTCTTTCAGTTCCTTCCTTAGTTTTAATTGCTCTTCGTGTCTTTTTTGCTTATTTCTTTGGTATTTGGTTTTTTTCTTATTCTGGGTTACAGGGTTGACTGAAAGCCTATTGGACCTAGAATCGAGTAATTCCTGATTTTCTCCAACATTTTTAGTATCCAACTCTTCTTCTGCTCCGCCTTCTTCATCTGAATCCGAGTCTTCTTCCTTGTTATCCAATGTTTCCATCAAGTGCTTAATTTTATCTTGATATATAGCCAACTCAATTCTCTTTTGTTCATTGGCAACTTCTACTTTGAATTCGCTGTCAATCAGAGCTGACCATTCGCCTTTACTGGGATTATATGATTTACCAGCATGAGGAACGTTGGTGGTAATCTTGACTTGCTCCGCTTCACGACGTAGAGTCTTTGGAGCAACCGTTGCAACAGACCATCCAGTCGTAGATTGCTTCAATAATTCCTCAGGAACTTTGGATTTCTGATTCTTTTTTACATTTAGCTTAATATTAGATGGTATTTTAACCTCCTCCACGGAGTCATTATTCCACAGATCAAACGCATCGGACTTAACTAGCCCTTCTTTTGCAGCTCGTGTCTTGAGTTTACTTTGTCCCAGTTTTCTACCAGCCAATCCTAACAATTTGTTCAACTCCTTCTTGGATACCCCCTGAATCTTCTCGTTTTTTTTGTTCTTCACCTTAGGATTAAGAAGTGCAGGAACCTTAGATTGTGACTTTATAGATTCCAAAATCTCCGAAGACTTCAGGTTCTTTTTTATCTGCTTCCTTTTAACCAATTTTTGCTTTAAAACCTCGTCACCATTTATATCTACGTGGAAAAGTTCTTTGTCATGTACAGCTTCTAAATCTTGTTTACCATGGGTAATTTCTTGTTCTTGCTTCTCTTCGATTTTATTTTCCAAGTCGCTAATATCAATATTTTTTCTCCATGCTTTCTTTCCCTTACGAGAGGATTGCTTGTATTGAGATGGTCTTTTATTATCAGAAGCCATTTCACCTCGTTATCTTGTTAAAGCCGCTGGTTATATACGTCGACTTTCTTAACATGGTCTAGCCCATCGCACATGATTGTAGCTCATCTCATCTTCAATAAAATTTTGGCTTCGCTGAGTGAAAAACGTTAAAAAAAAAAAAGGAAAAAGAAACTATTATATCCGGGTAATAAGTACATGTCTCGTAAGTCAAGCATTACCTGGAAAAGTAGGTCGCTAACATTGATCTTAAGAGAAATAGATTATATTTACAGCCCAAAATGTGGTTTATATGTAATTCTATCGATTTGTACCCTTTCCTGAGTCCAAAAGCTCATTCAATACCGTTTTCAATTTCTGCTACAGCTATTTCAGAGGAATCTGATCTTTGCAAGTTAGGAGGAGGTGTGGGTTCTGGTGCTTTATCGGTAGCCCCTGTGTCCACTATTATTGAATTTTGATCTTTTATTTGAGCTTCTGCCGGAATCTGGGAGTTTTTCGTCTCTGGAATACTCGTGGGATCGCTTTCATTTGTACTATCTTCTTTCGCAGGGGTTTTTTGTCTCTTAATTTCCTGCTCTTCCTCGTCTGTAACATGATCCGTCTCAGACGGCCTTTTATAAGAATTAGAAGCAATCTCCGTCTTTTCTCTATCAGCTTTGGCGCTCTTGAAGGCTTCGCGTTGGGCATTTAGCTTTTCTTCTAATGCTTGTTTTTTCTCAAGCTCTTGACTATGAAAATAAGACTCAGCCTCCTCAAGAAGCTTCAAGTGTCTTGATCTCTTTTCCTCTACTCGTTTATTCAATAGTTTTTCCTTTCTTAACATGTCCTCTTCAATGAGCCTGGGATCCGAAAATCCAGCGAGCCCAGTATTTTCGTTTACTTTGTTAAACTCGAATAAATGAGATGCTCTAATTGAACGTAATGTTTTCCACTGATTAATGATGACCTCTTCGTGTGATCTCTCATTCTCTTGTTGATGGACACCTTTTATGCTCTCTTCGGCATCAGCCTTTGGAGTAATCAGCTCTTTGTAGATTTTGTTTGGACTTTTTCTATTTTGTTGCGAGAATTTCTCGGCCAGGTCTAATCCAGATGGTGTCTTCCAAAGACCGTCTAGTTTCTTGTTGCCCAATTTAATCCAACCAAATTTCTTAAAAGATTGTGAAAATTCAAGCTCTTCGATAGAATCAGAAGACCATTTAACGCCCTTGAAAGTACTAAAATCAGAAATTTTTTGTGTGATGCTGTTGACCTCGCTTTTAGCAATGGCGATAAGCTGTTTGTAGAAGGTTGGATCTTTCTTTTCGTAAAAGAGCGATATTCTGTGCAATTTTTTATCCAAAAAGTTGATAGATGCATCGTTCACATTACGTTTACCTTCAATAGATTCCATACGGGACGTAGAACCTTGTTTGTTTGTGATTTGGGCTTGTATTTTCGCATAATATTGCCTTAGCGGTTCAACTGAAAGAATTTCTTTCAAAAGAAACAGCATTACATACAACTGTAGCAATACAAGCTTCCTGAAATAGTTATATTCATATGCTTCAATGTTGTCTTGAAATGCCTTTAGGTCAAAAAGATCAATTTCAAGGGGTAAGGGTTGTATTACCTGCTCCGACTTTTCAAAAAAAGAATTGAAATGTGTCCAAAAGCTGATCTTAGAGGTCGTGATAGATTCCCTGCTATCTTTTGGATCACTATAGAACATGTCATGAGAAAAATTAAATGGATAGTAATCTTTTCCATTAACGGCAGCCTGGTCTTTGATGTTTTTTTCGTTCTTTTTTCTTATCAGATTGTAATACTCTGACTCATAAACTAGAACCTCATCAACAAACCTATGAAGAATAGACTCAATATTTGACTTTTCCCTCGGAGGCAGAGATAGCCAATCCAATGGTTTCAAAAAAAGTTGGTCGGAAATAGTGATCCAGTCTGAAAGTAGAGTAGGTGAAGAAGATAATTCTGGTAAACTGGGCAACCACAGTGATTCAGGATATGAGTCCATAATTTTGGATTTTCTGTTAATATTGCAGTGATCATTGATTGGAATTAATTGCGATACCCACCATAGAATTTTGTGAAGTAATTCGTAATGTCTTGGTGAATTGAACTTTGAATATGAATCTAAGTTCTTCAAGAATGTGTCAACACTAAAAAATATTTTTGCTGCTGGTGGTCTTATCCCCATTTTTAAATTGGTCTCGCCATGAGGAACGGAATCCTTCGAAGTTCCCTCTAAATACCATGACAAACGAGAAACCAAGTACGGGTAGAAATCCAAAAGATCATTTGGAAAGGGAATTGTTTGTATGCAACAAGCAGTCAGGTCAAAAAATAGCGAACTCCATGTTTTAACCTGATCTTCATCGCTTGAAAACTTCAAATAGTAACATAAATCTAGTAACGCACAAATTTTAGTTAAATTATTTTCAAACCCGTTCACTAAATCGATAAAAATTCTCCTTAGTGCTAATTCCATTTTAGAAATTGACAAATTCAATTCCAGTGAAAACCCTTCTTGGAACAATTTCTCATTAAAGAACTCCTTCCCCAAAGGCTTTGAGACAACGTCCAGTGGAATCTCAACGCGGTCGCTATCAAATAAGATTTCACGCAGTTTATCCGCCGCTTCATCAATAATCCCCCCCAACTCCGACATTCAGGTTTTATACCGGATTCTTTTTGCGCCGGACAGTTGTAATTCTTACAATATTATTTCCTTATGGATTATTTATGCATTATAATATTATTTGATTAAAAAGTATTGAAGTAATTATTGTTGTGTCACGTGCTTTTGACGTGATCATTAACGTTGTTCACTCTGAAATTCATATTAGATGTAAGACCAATTGGGTGTGATGAAACATAATTACCAACAAAGTAGTCACTTGGTTCATTAAAAGGCCAGGATGGACGCTCAAGTCGTTTTTGGGTGTGCGCTGGTTGATTTTCACCATACCAGAGGTCCTGAGGTTGAGTACTGGTACGATGGGGAAGAGACTAATTTGAAAGTCAATGAACTTTGGGAATTTTTGCCGTTTCAAGCGCTTCCCGACGGTGCTCATTCATTTGAACAAAGCTTTACTTATTTCACCTTATTATTCGACGAATTGAATAAAAAATGTTGTTCCAGTGCGGAAGACTCGTTAAAAGATGAGAAAAATAGCGGGCGTTACCAAACTCTTTTTGCGATAAGCTGCTCTAAACAAATTCAAAGTGATCAACTAATCAACAGACCAGATGATGTAGTTAGATCTACTGTACAGAAATCACTTGTTGTCGTTTGCAAAAAACCAATCCTAGGACAAATTAAGGACAAATTGGGTATCATAACCAACGCATTGTTCCTACAACGGGATTTTACAGATAAAACAATAATTGATACGCTTTATGATAATTTGAACTCCATTGAATTTGCTGATGGAGATGAGTCGCATTTATACATCGGTTTAAGTCTACGCAAGGTTATCTTTGATTTGAGGAAGGATGTGCTTGTGATTTTAAAAGCTATGCTGCTAGAAAAGAAAATTTTATTTTATGGAAACAACGTAGAACAGATCTGTAGTCTTCAGTTTGCCTTTATCAGTCTCATTCCGAGGTTACTAAACTATTTACAAGACTGTGGATCTCCATTATTGGATACATATGAAAAGAATTTGAAGGCAGTCAACTCTTTCAAGTCTAGTGATCGCTCTTCTGTATTAAAGTTTCTTGGATTCCCTCTACAAATTTTTTCGAAAGGTGGCTTTTTTTCTCCTTACGTTCCTTTACAACAATTAACTGATCTTACTTCAACTTCCACGAAGTGGTTTATCGCAGGAACATCTAATACACTATTATTGGAAGAGAGTAAATCCCTCTGTGACGTCTTAGTAAACCTCGACGAAGTAACTGTTCAATTAATGGATAAAAAGGACAAGGAGCTGTATCAAGCCCTTCAATTAACGCATAGCGACAAAAAATGGATGGATTTAATAGTGCAAAATGTTTTGAAGTCCTGGAATGAGGATGATTGGTCCACACCGAAAAATTCCCAGTTCGAAGGCAGCGAAGACTATATCCGTTGGCAGTTCGAAGATTATCTTGAAGGCTTATTACTGACAGTAAAACTGCTTAATTTCAACAGAAAGCACAAGAATAATGTACTCTTATTAAAAACAGTTGAGGACATTGTAGTGGCAGAGCAATATGCAAATCAGTATAATTACACATGGGTTCGAGAATGGCAGACGACGAATAATTATAGAATCTTCAATTCGTACACGGATGATAGATTATTTGATGTTTTTGAAGCGCGGCACCCACATCGTGGAGCAGATACAATGGCAGTTTTGCAGCAACGATTTACTAGACTCTTTCCAAGGAAAGAGAAAACTGAAGATAAGCATATAGACCGGAACGTAGGAACAGGAGCCACTAAGGCTTTTAATACCAGTAAAGACAAGGAGCATTCCTCTAGGAACAATTGGTTTAAGAAAAAGGAGAGGAAGATAGGTGTTGCAGACGATGATGAAATCTCTTCTCCGTCTGAGTCGAGTCATCCCGTATCAAAGATTTTTGAGAAAAAAGTTTTCTCTGAGCCTCCTGAAGATGTAACAGAGAACCCCTGGAAATAGTACTTCAAAATGGTTAATGATTTTCAATGTAATAGTATAAGTCAATTATCTCTTGCCGTGTAATTCTTATTTTTTTTTCTTTGCACACCGTACATATTTACAACTACCACCCGCCCAATTGTTTCTCTATGGGCAGTACGTTTATCGGAATATGAAAAACGAATTCGGAACCCTCTAAATGCTGTTTAGCGTGATACAAGGTACCCTTTTTATCTACGTAATTGATATTCATTACCAAGTCTTCTTCATTAGACTTTACTGGAAGCATCACGAATTTAAAGGATATCATCCATTTCAATTGGAAAACATCGGTTTTAAATTGGCTGGTGAAGAATGAGGTTGGTGTACATTGAGGAAGCATCTTTATCCTTAATTCATCACTTATATCAAAGTTGGTAAAGTTGGTCTCGTATACGGGGGTTCCTGTCGGTCTCTTTTTTGTCATGTTTTCATCAATGGCATACTTGGGATTCAACAGCTCAAATGTTTCTAGACAAGCTGTGACAGCAGTAACTTTGTAATTTCTTGTACCGTTTTCACTTTTGAAATCTAAACAGAGATCAATTTGATCTGCCACAGAGTACGCAACTTTAGATAGCACAACCTTACAGATAAACTTTTCATTCATATTCACAATAAATTCTTTCTGAGGGGTTTTAAGCTGTTGGTAGAGTGCAGATTCATCATATTCCGCCGAAATATTGGGCCTTAGTTCCCCTGCATAGAACTTCATTAGTGTCTCACGAACAAAAACTTCGTTTACTTTGCTTTTACTAAACTGTAAGTCTAAAATAGTCTCTATGGGGACATCAGGGTCTTCATTTTGGTTCCATTTAGAAGCTATCTCTTTAAACTTCTCCTTCAATGGACCCACCTGTGATATTTCACCTTCCTCAAGAAGGTAAGAACTTCTTCTTCTCAAAGGCCACAAAGATTTAGTTGATGATACCGAGAGTTTGTTAGTCTTTGTAGGTCTAAATGCATGGGTAACTTCCTGGACTTTGGCTTGCTCAGCAATTCTGAGTCCTTCGCTCAATGGAATTTCATATTGACAAATGTTTTTGTCGACATATGGTTGAAGGAAAATGGGGAAATTGTTAAAATGTTGAGTTGGTTGATTTGCGTTTTCCACAGCGGTCAACCCCACTTGACATAAATACGTGATATTAAAATGGCTTGAGTGAGTATAGGTAGGACACAAATTTTCTGGGATATCTTCCGCTCTAAATTTAAATGATCTAGTTTCACCTGGATATAATATCAATTCAGAAAACAACAGCGTTTGTGGAACTAAAAATATTGGAAGCTTCGTCCATGAATCCATCTGAACGACTTCTGTGCTCATCACGTTTCGTGTTTTACTCCTTGTCTCACTTATGCATGTATTGAAAAAACTTTGTAAGCTGATATCAGAAGAATTCCTCCCCTCATGGCTCATCTCTTTTGAATTCACACCGATTAATGGATGAGTCTTTTGTTCGGAATTCAATGCACCCTCATCTATCACACCACCATCAAAGAAAAATTGACCCAATATTTGCACAAAACAAGAAAGTAATTCCACAGGTTCATGGAACTTTTTCTTACTATTCAATTCATCTATTTGTATCTGAAGAGATTCGTCATTGTATTTCTCTTCTTGGTGCAAAGTCTTCCACAACGTTCGCATTAGCCACGTCCTGTCACCCTCGCTGTTTTCAGAAGTTGACTGTGGTCTGGCTATTTCTGCCTCTAGAGCCTGTATTTTGCTTTCAAGTAGTTCATGCTGGCTGGACGATCCAAGATGCTTCAACCTTACTACCAAACAGATTGGCTCCCCTGCAAGAAATGGATTTGATTCATGAACAACTTCCAATCGTACATTTCCGCCAATCAACACGCGATCTCTTCGGTGATTCCTCATACCAATGACAATATATGTGGATCGCTGGAATTGAAAGGAGATTGAAGCTCAATTTCTGAAGGAAACAGCATATTGTTTTACCATTCCCCGAGAAATTTAATTTCGTAATAATCGCAAGTCTGAATAAATTTAAATATTTGGTGATTTCAATTGAGAAAGAGGGAAAAAATACATAGGCATCTGATAAAAACCTATAGAAAAAATGTGTTTAATCAACTCGTAGTTCTGAAACAGTATTGACACCTGAAACTTAAACTAGTATACAATTTTGCTCCAGGTACTGCAACGTAACTTCTCTTACTAGCAAAAAATAAATGAACGCACGGTGCGTGCATGTAAAAAATACGATCCTTCCCCGCCAGGAGTCGAACCTGGAATCTTCTGGTTTCAGAAGTAGCTAACATCGTAGCCAGACGCCGTGACCATTGGGCCACGAGGAATAAGAAGCGTATGATTTTCTTCTGCGTAACAGGTACTTAAGCTCTATATATTACACCTGAGCGTCGTCCTACAGACTGAAGTAAGGAATCAACGACAGTCAATGAATGAATATTAGTTGAATAAGAATCTAATTAATCAGCAGGCAAGCTATCTGGAAATTAATTAGATTCCAAGCTAAACCTGGTTCTCCAGGAAAACGTATAAAAGCTCGTCGAGAAACGTCTTTTATTCAATTGCAACTTATCTTCGTGATTATATTTAATTACGTGCTTAATTATAGGAAGTAAGGATTAGTTTGAGTAAGAACAGTTTAATGAAGACTACTTATACATCGAGTTACATTAGAACAGTATTTGTGTATATCTTAATTCGTTGTATGTCTATTTTAAATAGCTGGGCACAAATTTTCATTGACCAGATTTTACAGGCTTGTTATATGTTGACAACACTTTGATTCAATCAATACTCACTCTTTGACACTACAACCATCACGTAATTTGACGACATGTTAAAGCTTTTGCAATTTATATCTACGAGCTCACTGTCTTGTTCTTCATGCTGATAATTTGAGCCTCCATTTTCAGCGCCCATCAACAAACTACCTTCTATCTCAGCATCCCAGAAAATGCACTCTCCTCAATTGGTCTCAATATGTTGGCAAAATAATACTGCAAACTCAGCCGGTTTAGTACGGTTTTAGTATTACTAATATTTAGATTCCAGAAATCCCGCCATGTGATGGTTTAGATTAAACAAAGGTCAATATTCATAAAACGATACGGCGAACCTTCATTGGAATCTGTCTTCTGCATTACTATATTAAATTTTTATTAAATGTCTGGTTAATTTATGAAGGCCTATAAGACTTAGTTTTAGATCTGAGAATGACTTTTTGCTTCGTTACAGGTCAGACTAGGAACGCAAACATACAAATGTCCGTCCTAAAAGTGATCACAAATTGAGTATACAAATGATAACTTCGCTCGAATAAGCATATAATTAAATTGGATTCAATTCTTAGTTGTTTAGTTCCGAACTGGGAGGTAGATACTCGACAAAAATATACTTAGTTTTAGTTTTAGTTTTAGTTTTATAATCATAAATCCTGTCTGTCGCCACCAAAATTAAAGCCATGAAATTACAAATGAAAAGAGAGAGCAATAGCAAGATCGCGCAATTATTGTTTACTTACAAGCCATAGCTGTTTTTCCTAATATTTTATGTTTACAGTCCTTAAGCGATCGACTTCACTTACGTCGACGTAGTTATGATTACTAAATATATGTGTATATGCCGTCAACTTCATTTTCGGACAGCTTTTAAATCAATATAAAAAAAATAAGTTATATAATGGTTGCAATGGAGGTAATGATCGTTTTATAGTAGTCGGCCAAAAAAATTGCTTCAAGCAAAGTGACTGGAGGCTAAGTATCGAAATTACTGCTGGAAATATTTCAGACTACAAATGGTTACCACGGATGGAGAAGGTCCTTTTGGTGCCGTGCTTGCTGAAATAGCTGGTGTCAAGACATCGGGATGCCGGTTTTGTCGAGACAACGAAGGATTTGGTCCAATTTCTTACTACGGTGATTTCACAATATGTTTTATTGATGGGGTTCTTTTGAACTTTACTGCATTGCTAATGTTGGTTTTTGGTACCTATCAATTGGTCAAATTAAGCAAGAAGAAACATCCCGGAATTAAATATAGAAGACATTGGCTTTTGTTTTCTAGAATTATGTTGGTTTGTTGCTTCTTTTTGTTCACTTTGGTTTCTGCGTATTTATCTCATGGATCAAATGATAGTGTGGCTCTGACATCTCAATATGTACTCACTCTATGTTCTTTAGTAGTCGCACTTTTGTTACATTGGGTTGAGTATCATAGATCGAGGATATCCAATGGCATCGTGCTATTTTACTGGCTTTTTGAGACCCTTTTTCATAGTGTGAAATGGTTGAATTTCCAAATTAGGCATAGCTATGATAAGCATCACCTATGGCCTGTGACATATGGCATATATGTCATTACTGTGTTCCAGATTATAACGGCATTTATGGTTTTAGTATTGGAAACATTTTTTGAAAAGCCTCTACCTCCTTACCAGCAAGTTATGGAATCATATTCTAAGAAGAAACGCAGTCCGGTTGATTCTGCGAACATATTTCAAAGATTGAGTTTTAGTTGGATGACAGAATTGATGAGAACTGGTTACGAAAAATACTTGACAGAAACAGATCTCTATAAGTTACCAGAAAGCTTTGGCTCTAAAGAAATCTCGACTGAATTCAACAACCATTGGCAATATCAATTGAAGCATAAAGCTTCGCCTTCTTTCGCCTGGGCTTTGCTCGCTACCTTCGGAGGGAAAATCCTTCTTGGAGCCATTTTTAAAGTTGCGTATGATATCCTACAATTTACGCAACCACAGTTGTTGAGAATTTTGATTAAGTTTGTTTCTGACTACGACGCGCATCCTGAAATCGAATTGCCATTGTCAAAGGGTCTAATGTTGGCTATGGCGATGTTTTTCGTTAGCGTTCTTCAAACATCTATTTTGCATCAGTATTTCCTGAATGCGTTTGATACGGGTATGAATATCAAGAGTGGTCTAACCTCACTCATTTACCAAAAATCATTGGTATTATCGAATGAATCGTCATCTATTTCATCGACCGGTGATATTGTGAACTTAATGAGTGTTGATGTTCAAAGACTACAAGATTTGACCCAGTGGGGTCATATTATCTGGTCTGGTCCCTTCCAAATTATTTTATGCCTCGTTTCCTTATACAAGTTATTGGGTCCATGTATGTGGGTAGGTGTTATCGTCATGATAATCATGATCCCGGTAAATTCTGTGATTATGAGGTATCAAAAAAAGCTACAAAAAATTCAGATGAAGAACAAAGATGAAAGGACAAGAGTTACTTCTGAAATATTGAACAATATTAAATCTCTTAAGGTATATGGTTGGGAGATCCCATACAAGGCAAAGTTGGATAATGTGAGGAATAATAAGGAATTGAAAAACTTGACAAAAATGGGTGTCACTCAAGCGCTTGTTATGTTCCAATTTAATATTGTTCCATTCCTTGTCTCTTGTTCCACTTTTGCCGTCTTTGTATATACTAGTGAAAAGCCACTATCAACGGATCTTGTCTTTCCTGCATTGGCTTTGTTCAATTTATTATCATTTCCACTTGCTGTGGTTCCTAATGCCATTACTTCTTTCATTGAGGCCTCCGTCTCTGTGAACAGGTTATTCAATTTCTTGACAAGCGAAGAATTGCAAAGTGATGCAGTTCAGCGTGAGTCAAAAGTAATCAACACAGGTGATGATGGTATTAAGGTTCAGGATGCCACTTTCTTATGGCAACGTAAACCTGAATATAAAGTTGCCTTAAAGAATATCAATTTTACAGCTAAAAAAGGTCAATTGAGTTGTATCGTTGGAAAAGTTGGAAGTGGTAAAAGTGCCTTTATTCAAAGTTTGCTTGGTGATTTGATTAGGGTAAAGGGTTTCGCAACTGTCCATGGAAATGTAGCGTATGTTTCACAAGTACCTTGGATTATGAACGGCTCTGTGAAGGATAATATTTTGTTCGGTCACAAATATGATCCTAAGTTCTATGATCTCACAATTAAAGCGTGTGCATTGAGCGTCGATTTGTCAATTCTACCTGATGGTGATAAAACACTTGTCGGTGAAAAGGGTATTTCTTTATCAGGTGGTCAAAAAGCTAGGTTATCGTTGGCTCGTGCTGTATATGCTCGTGCCGATACGTATCTTTTGGATGATCCATTGGCTGCTGTTGATGAACATGTTGCAAAGCATTTGGTTGAGCACGTTTTAGGTCCCCATGGTTTACTACACTCAAAAACAAAGGTCCTAACAACAAATAAAATTACAGTTTTGAGTATTGCAGATTCGATTGGACTACTAGAGAATGGAGAAATTATTCAGCAAGGTACCTTCTCAGAAGTAAATGGGGACTTGAACTCTCCACTCTCGAGGTTAATCAAGGAGTATGGTAAGAAAGGATCACATTCTGCCTCGGTTACCTCCCTATCCAAATTTGCAGAAGATGAAGAAAGTGATTCCGAAATAAAAATATCAAAGTCGGCATTGGCATTGAATAAGGAGGATGCTGAAAATCTACATGAGGCGGAAGATATGAAGTCACTAAGGAAAGCATCTATGTCTACTTTACGTTCTATTGGTTTTGATGACGATGAGGATAATAGTAGGAAAGAACACAGAGAGCAAGGTAAAGTTAAATGGGACATATACCTGGAATATGCTCGTGCTTGTAATCCACGTAGTGTCGCAGTGTTTTTAGGATTTATGGTCCTTTCAATGTTTTTGTCCGTGTTAGGTAATTTCTGGTTGAAACATTGGTCAGAGGTGAATACAGAGAAAGGGTTTAACCCAGATGCAACAAGGTATCTACTGATATATTTGGTGCTAGGTGTAGGTTCTGCTCTATCAACCTTGATTCAGACAATTGTTTCTTGGGTGTTCTGTACTATACATGGGTCTCGTTACTTGCATGATTCTATGGCATCAAGTGTTTTGAAGGCACCTATGTCATTTTTCGAGACAACTCCCATTGGTAGAATTCTTAACAGATTCTCTAACGACATGTACAAAGTCGATGAGATTCTAGGAAGAACTTTCTCGCAGTTCTTCTCTAATGTCGTTAAAGTTTCCTTTACCATTGTCGTCATTTGTCTCGCTACTTGGCAATTTATTTTTGTGATTATCCCTCTGGGATTTTTGTATGTTTATTATCAACAGTACTATTTGAGGACTTCTAGAGAGCTTCGCCGTTTGGATTCTGTGACCAGATCTCCGATATATGCACACTTCCAGGAAACTTTGGGTGGTGTCTCGACCATTCGTGGTTATTCGCAAGAAAATAGATTCATCCATATTAACCAGGCAAGAGTTGATAATAACATGAGTGCATACTATCCAAGTGTCAACGCTAACCGTTGGTTAGCATTCAGATTAGAATTCATTGGCTCTATTATCATCTTGGGTGCCTCCACGTTGTCAGTTATAAGGCTAGGTCAAGGAAGCTTATCTGCTGGTATGATTGGTTTGTCATTAAGTTTTGCGTTACAGATTACACAATCTTTGAATTGGATTGTGAGAATGACTGTAGAAGTTGAAACCAATATTGTTAGTGTTGAAAGAATCAAGGAATATTCAGAGTTACCAAGTGAAGCTCCATTCGTAATAGAAGGTAAGAGACCTGCTGAAGCATGGCCAGAAAATGGTGATATCAAGTTTGTTGATTACAGCACTCGGTATAGACCGGAATTAGATTTGATCCTAAAGAATATTAATTTACATATCAATCCTAAAGAGAAGATTGGTATCGTTGGTAGAACTGGTGCTGGTAAGTCTTCATTGACCCTTGCCTTATTCCGTATTATCGAGGCTGCTTCAGGCAGCATACTTATCGATGATATACCTATTGATTCCATAGGATTAAGTGACTTGAGACACAAGCTGTCCATCATCCCACAAGACGCTCAAATTTTTGAAGGTTCAATTAGAGAAAATATCGATCCTACCCATAGTTATACCGATAATGAAATTTGGAATGCTCTTGTTTTATCACATTTAAAGGAACATGTCGATTCTTTGGGAACTGAGGGATTAAATACCATTCTCACTGAAGGTGGTAACAACTTAAGTGTGGGTCAAAGGCAGTTAATGTGTTTGGCCAGAGCACTTCTTATTCCAAGCAAGATTTTGGTTCTTGATGAAGCCACGGCTGCTGTTGATGTTGAGACTGATCAGTTGATTCAGGAGACGATCAGATCTGCATTTAAAGACAGGACAATCCTAACAATTGCTCATAGAATTAATACAATCATGGACAATGACAGAATTATTGTCCTAGACAAGGGTGAAGTTGTTGAATTTGATACACCTGCCAACCTTTTGCAAAATAAGGAATCTATCTTCTACTCCTTATGTCTAGAAGCAGGTTTGGCCGAATAAATAAAAAATGAAAAAAAAAAAATTAGTAAGTTTTTGTAACCAGTTTATTATAATATTTTATTAGAACAAAACGTGTTGATGGTCCTAAATATTCATTAAATGATATCTATGTAATTTGATAAGAACTCATTCGAATTTTGAAGCAAACTGATCCGCTTGTGCAGCATAATTTGTCAAAGTTTCGTTAGCGGGACTTGGTGCAAGACCCGATGATGTGTTTGTAGAGGTTGTAGCACCCGGTAGACTGGATTCTTGTGTTGACTCCTTACCTGTATGCTGTTCTTGTCGTTGCTGTCTTGATGCAGCCTCGGCTGCTGCTGCTGTTGCGGCTGCGACTTGATCATCGAAGGTTGCATTGGTATTGATTTGAGTGTCGCCGATCTGATGGAAATCCAGAATTTCGGAATACATCATTACACGCCAGGTATCAACCGGCAAGTCTGCATCATTGAAGTTCCAATCAAATGTTGCGTCTGCTACGGGCTCATCAGTTGGATCATGATATGGCGCTAGATAAGGATGAGCTAGTGCCTCAGCTGCAGTTATCCTTCTTTTAGGATCAAACACTAACATTTTTTCCAACAAATCAATTGCCTCAGGTTCCAGGTTTTGGAATCGTTGGTTGAAAGGAACTGGATCTCTATGAGGTAATGAAGTCACAAATTTTAATGTATTCTCCGAACAGATGGTATCTATCACATCCTTAGGAGGTGATCCTAAGAGGTCCGTTATAATAGAAAACTGATGAACGTGATCCTTGCCTGGGAACAATGGCTTCCCTTCTATCATTTCTGCGAAGATGCATCCTGCAGACCAGATATCCACCTCGACATTATATTTTTGCCAGGTCAGCATGATTTCCGGAGCTCTATAATAACGCGTAGAAACGTAACCAGTCATCTGAGGATCTTGAATCCTTGCAAGACCAAAATCACAGATTTTCAAATCACAATTCTCATTTATCAGTATATTGGATGGTTTCAAATCTCTATGGATAACTCCTGCCGAGTGAACGTATTTGAGACCTCTCAAAATTTGATACAAGAAATACTGCACAAACTGCTTCTCTAACGGCCTTGTCTGCAACAACCTATGTAAATCTGTACCTTGCAATTCCGTAACAAAATATATATCTTCCAAAGGTGACAAAAAGATATCTTCTAAGCAGATAAGGTTTTCATGTCTCAAATGTTTCAACAACTTCAACTCTCTATACGTCCTTTTGGCAAGAACGGATGTAGAAAATGGTTTCATAATCTTCTTTATCGCAACAGGTTGATTTGTTAACGTATCTGTAGCCGAACATACGAGACCAAATGCTCCCATCCCAACAGGATTTAAATTTGTATACCTGTTTGTTATTTCAAACACTGTCCCAAATATTTGCGTTCTAATAAATTCTTCGTTAGACATCTCTTGATATTATCACACTGATTTCTCGATTTCCCTTAAGCAAAAATTCTTCTCTACCTTTAAGGCCCTTTATTCGCTAGTTCAAACCAACTAAAAGCGATTAAACGATAGTGCGTAAAGAAAATTTATAAAAAGTCCACAATGAAAAATGATATCAAATTACTAGCTCTACAACTATTGAGCTTTGTATTCAAATGAGCAGTAAACAAATATGCGTTCCTTAACCTTTTCCAATCATGTGTTGCTTTCTCATGCAACTAAACGCAGTAGTAGTACTTTGAATTATGACATCCAATTCCAAGTCTTACTGGAAAAAGCAATCTACAAATTATCGTACATAAAGACTTCTCATACCATGCACTTCCTGTATTTTTGGTTCTTCTATTAAAGGAAATATTGCACGACCGTCTGGAAGTAACGTTACGTTATGTCCGGGTAAATATAGGGTGACTCACGATACTCGACGTTCGCGCACAACTAGCGTACCGCCATCGAATGGGGGCAGGTACACGTTTGCGTTAGCTTGTATGTGACAATTTTCGTCACATGGCTGAAAATATTAGCATATTTAAATGTATGTATTTATCGCAGTCGTCAAAAATGAAATTGCTTGCACTTGGACCGGACCTTGCCATCGTCTGAACTACGGTTGCATCTCAATCACCTGAACAACCTGGTGCTAAATTCAGATTTTGTTATGCAAATAAAGCTATCTTTATGCCTCTCGCTACTCGCTGCATCGAAGCCTAGAAAGGTGCCAAGCTTGGTCCGGGTAATTGAAATACACTGATGCAGAAACATGCATTGCCAGGTACTTTTGCCAAACACCGTTCAGAAATGTAGAGAGGCTTCCTATAGGATGGATGTAGTAACTATTGGCCACGTGACGCAATTTGTGCCGCTTCCTCCAAATACGATCTATACAATCTACATATATATTGTCAATTAATTTGTTACACTGGTCATGGTCAAATGATTCGACGTTCAGAGTCCGAATACACCATTATGCATTTTCCTTTCAAAAATGCATGTTTACTTACTAAACACAATTATGACAACCATCTCTTTGAAAAGACTATCTTGAATTCAGCTCATCATTGTGGTTACCCGTCTCTTACATACAGTGATACCAACTGTCCTCACACGTGACACAATATTCCCAAACGGACGCGTGTGAGCGTGGTTCGTTGCGTTCTAGAACATTTCTTACTATATATAGACATGAGCCACAGGACGCGAACGCTTCTCCGCTCCATCTTCCTACGTACCAGCACAAACGTCTCCTGCCACGCCCAAAATGGCAATCTCTCTGAACTATTCCAAGACGTTTTTGTCTACTCGAGAAATTTTCCGTCCAAGACAACGGTGGTGCCATGACGTTACCTACGCATTTTTCTGGAGAAATCATGCCTGCGACGCACAGATCGCGACAAAGGAGGTCCACGTACATTCGCCACTGGGATTTTCGTACGCTTCTTCTAAGCGTGTCGCGGTCTCTTGGTCTTTGTTCACCTATGTTGCTTTTTTTGCTGCTTTTTTTGTTGACTTTTTTCTATTTTCTGCATTGACAAGAAGGACATTGGAGGGTATTAGAGAAAAACCACGTAGGACGCGTGGTAAAAGTTGAGGACTAGAATAAGAACTATTTCGGGAAACCATACAAGACGCGAGCGTAGGAAAATAGAAAGGAGGAAAAAGTAAACAAGCTTGCAATAATAATGGGAGAGTTGTTTAGAAGATACGGTAGAAGAACGTATAGATGACGAAGAAAAAAAAATGGTGGATGGATTTTTGTTTTTTTTTTTTGCGCACGAATCTAGGATAAGAGGGGAGGTATAGATCTCGCGATTCTGTTGTGTATATATACAGGAGGGGGATTGAGAAAAGGAGAAAAATTTGTTTCATCTTCCTACTCTTTTCATTTTTACTCTTTTTCTCACAAAAAATCATAGAATAATCATTCTTCAGTCGTTCGCTTAATACTATAACAAATGCAATTCTCTACTTTCGCCACTGTCGCTGCTGTCGCTGCTGTTGCCTCTGCTGGTAACGTTACCACCACTGCTGTCACCGAAGAATCTACTACCCTTGTCACCATCACTTCTTGTGAATCTGACAAGTGTCACGAATACGAATCTTCTGCTTTGGTCTCCACTGCTACCATCACCATCAGCGATGTTGTCACTGAATACACCACCTGGTGCCCAATCCCAACCACCGTCATCCCAACCAACACCACCTCTGCTAACAGCACTACTTTGTCTACCACCACCGCTGCACCAACCTCCACTTTGACTACCTTCTCTAACGCTGCTGGTGTCTTGGCTCCAGCTGCCGGTGCTTTGGTTGCTGGTGCTGCTGCTTTGTTGTTGTAAGTTTAATACTGATTTAAGGAATTCAAAAACTTTTTATCACAAATTTACAATATATTTTACAGAGCATAGAATTACTAGAGAATATTTTCATCTCACATAAAATTGGGCCATTAGCTCTTTCGGTTTTTTAGAGAATGGAATTTTGTTTAGTATTGGATTCAATTTTTAAATTCTGGATCAACTTTGGTTTAGGCTTCGATTCGTAATTTAAGAGAGTTGGATCTCCAAAAAATTTTTTTAAAGTTGGGAATGGTGTTTCGAGAAATACTATATTTTAGGTGATTTTAGGTGTATTTTGATATATGCTAAATATCATTATATATCTTTTATCAATTCTTTTAAGACATTTTCCTTTCTTTATCTATTTTTCAGAGGGCTAATCTCAGTGGAAAATTACCATCTGCTACCTGGGCTAGTATAGTATAATTGTTGCAATTATCACTGGTTGATTTCTAACAGTTTTAAACGGTTTAGGTTCATTGTTTATCTGGTTCATTTAATATGTCAGATTGAATTTTTTTAGAGTTATCTTGAATTAAGTTGTCAATAATATAATGTTTAACTTCTCAACAACAACTAATTTATTTTATTTTGATTTTTATTTAACTAACTTGAATGCCTATCTTATGATGATCGTTATCATGGAGACTCAGTGATGCAATTACAACCAAGACAATGCATTCTCAACAGAAGAAACGGTGACTTCAGACCCTGGCTTTTCCTCAACAGCTTTGTAGGTTATTTTTCCCGCATTGGCAATCACCAAATATCTACTGGCCCAAAAAACGCTCGGCGCAACTTCCAACCCGAATCCCAACGATTGAGAAAAGTTAGCATGAGCATCTGTTACAAACTTAATCTTTTCTGTGCTAGTGACCCCTAAGCTCTTTGCCCATTGACCGTTTGCGAATGGATTATCAGCAGTAACGATAAATACTTGTTCCACGCCCGCTTTGAGTAGTTCGTCTAATTTTTCGATATAACCTGGAATGTGCGAAATAGAACAGGTTGGTGAGAAGGCCGCTGGTGCACCTGTAATCACAATCTTCCCCTTGTAGTCTGTGAATGAAGTTTCAACAGGTAAGCTACAGCTACCATCCAAGCTTGGGTCGATCTTAATGTATTGGAACTTTGTATCAGGTAGTGACATCGTAATAAACTTGTGTTATCTTGCTCTTTTGCCTATTTTATTGTATATATTGTCCCGACATCGAAGTGTAGACGGTAGGGAGTGGTTCTCTCCATTTATATACGATTTTTCAGTTTGTTTCTTAAATTGAATAGAGCAAAGTATACTGAACGACACATACGCGATTCGTTTGTCAGCTTCGACTATTTTGAGCCTCCTATATTTTCAAGAAAACTACACTTCATGACAAACAGATGGTTACCGTCTGGCTATATTATTATTACGAATACAATATCAATCTGGAATCTATGCATGCTTACTAAGAGGTCGCACAAAATATACATATTTGCTTTTTACAAGTATCATTGAAATTATATTATCTCCTTAGCTCTCGTCGGATATAGCAATCCCTCACTGAGCTGAAACCTCGGTACTAATCATATTCAAAGAAATAAACTTATTAATGATCGTAGTGATGTCTAGCATCCGTGCAAAGTTCCAGCAGTAAAATTAAAGATGTTACAGATTGAGAGAGACAACTAAAATTCCGCCTTTCCCTCTTCGATTAAATAATACGACTCTAATATACTGCATCAGCTTCATATAAGCGTAACTGCTTAAAACGTTGGTGGACAGTTTGAAAAGCAGGGACCGAAAACTAATGTTGTTGTATCAACTAATGTCGAAACGAAACGGAAAGTATGTTGATTCCCTTGTCTTTTCATCGAAGTTGCAAATCGTCGTGCGCATAGTAATTAGTTTTTTTTTCTCTATCAGTTTTTTTTTTGTGAGCGACAAAAAAAAAAAATCACGTTGCTTAGAAATTCAAAAATTACAAATGCATCCAACATAAGAGTGCGGTTATCAGAACAAAACTGTAGAAATGTAAGCATTTTGAATGAGCATATTTTTGGAACAAAAACTCACTAAGAATAATTGTTCATATTGAACAACTGTTAGCCGATAACATTTAATCACATTAGGGTCCGAAAAATCTCTTTGCTATTCTGATCTTATAACTGACGGTACTTTTTAAACTTTTTCTGATAACAAGCAGATTAACAGTAATTTGTTTGAGCCGATTTCTGGGTCTATTTCATTAGAGATGAATACAGAAAACGCACTTGTTGATATTCCAGATATCTTGCCACACGAGACCATATACCAGATCCAAATTGGAACCAAAGTTTTTAAAATAAGCGGTGCATCTTTGAGCAGTGATGGTCCCTCCTTTTTTACGGACTTCTTCCGGTTCCGGGATTCTTCAGATGTGACGTTAACCATAGATCGTTCAGATGATGTTTTCCAGTTGATAGTTTCCTATTTGCAGGGTTATCCGTTGACCATAGCGGATGAAACAGAGTTCATTACAGTTTATTTAGACTCGTTGTATTATCGATTACCCAAACTGACCAGGACGTTGCAGAATTATGAGTATTACTTCATGAATATTGGGGGCACGCATTTCAAATTTAGTAAAATACTTTTTGAGAGACCGGGGGATTCACCAAATTATTTTAACTTGTTATTGGATTCGATGCTCATGGACTTACAAAATGTATTTACCGAAAAGAAATTGTTAAGACCGCCATCACATTTTGTTCCTTATGTGACAAGATCAAGTGTATTATTTCAGGAAATTCTTAATCTTTTAGCTGATGAGGACTACGTTGTTCCCGCTCATATCCCGGTGAAGAATCTTCTAAAAGAATGTAGATTCTATTGCTTATTAAATTTACAACAAAGGTTGATTCCTCACAAAATAACCATAAATCCTTTCTGTAATAGAGAAGAACTAACTATAAGCTTAAAGCATGTGAAAAGATTAGGTATTAAAACAGTTGCTCAATCCGAGACGGACTTACAACATTGTGAAATTAGAGACTCGGACTCGGATGATTCTAGTGATTCTCCATGTAAAAAGAGAAAACTATCATGTATCGACTGGAATATGGTGTCGTATCAGAGACCATATATCGATAAAAATCCACGAGATCTTATTTTCCAGTTTGATTCTGGTGATTTGACAGTCTTTTTTAATAAAAGACTGAAGAAGATCCACGTAAATGTGGCCAGTCAGAGCGATTGCACCATGCTTAGAAATATTTTCGCCGACGTAATTAAGACAAACCAAATTGATGAATCTCAGTTCATTTACCCGCATTTTAAAGGCTATGTATTCTCTGCTTGTGTCCCTGTTGCTGATTTGACTATAAATGGTCTTCCATGCAAGAACATTTGTTCCAAGGTCGATGAATTAAAGACGAATGCCCAGATTTATGACTTCACAAATGGTGACGGTTTCATGCCAGGTCTTAAACTACATGTGATTGGTCCTTCCTTATGGCGAATCGGCATAAAACCTACTGGTTTGATGATGATTGCATTGAAATTGAATTGTATTACGAACTTGAAGCAACTACATAAATCGCTCGAGTTTATCTAAAACTTCTCTTAAAGTATTACAGCATGCTGTTCTCTGCAAATTTGCTGATATACTGATGACTCCAATGCTCAAACTGTCATTGTTCTATGACTTGTAAGGCGTCTCCTTAGAATCAAAGGACGAGATATATTGCAAATTTTTTGCTGCCCATTAAGGCCGCACTCAACTTGATGAGGTCAAAAATATTTTTTTTCAACCTTTTTGAGTTTCGAACTCGGGAAAATTTTTATAGATATTTTATTAATTCAGGTATTTAAGCTTCCTTCTGTAACAATAACGCATCAACATACTTCGCTCCAACGTAGCTGCATCTTCCTAAAATATCCCAGTTAGTTCAGCGTAGATAATAACCAAAAAAAAATCTTAAATCTCTTTGTAAAACGGTTCATCCTTATGCAGGGGAACTGCTGATCATCTCTGTATTGTTTCAAATTGACCAAATGTCCACAAAACCACAAGGGTAATGTGAACCTTATCTATGAAAATTTAGTTACTTTTAAAACAATATTACGGCACGTGATACAATCAATCCAATCACATCAAGTTCTATATATAAGTGATTCATTTTCTTACAGTGCTTTAGAGTTTGGTTAATTTGAAAGTCCTTTGTCTCTTCTCTTGGTCGGCTCTGTGTTGACATATATTCTCGTTCATGAATGGTGGGAATAAAAGTTAACGTCCTGACAAATGAGATGAATATACATCATAATGGGAAGGAGTGTCATACAATGCTGGAAAAGCTACCACAGGAAATATGGAGCCAAATATTAAATGATGTCTCCCAAATAGATAAATGCTCCTTGATGCTTGTGAGCCAAAACCTGTATGATAAAACTGCGCATTCGTTGTATCAAAATCTTTACCTAAACGAACGACCAATAGTTCCACTAGACACTCATCCGACTTTTGGAAATAACTGGACTGTGCTATATTTCACTAATGCACAAGATTCAAACAGAAAGTTTGCTTCTCTGATAAACGTGCTGACTAACAAAAAGGATTTGATAAAATTGATTCAGCACATTCATTGTACATGGCACTTGAACCATAATTTGCTGATTCAGTTTACTAAACTAATTGTTAATAATGAAAATAACATTCTAAAATTCGAAAACTTTCTTAATATGGATATACTCAAGATCCTTTCGGAATCTTTAAACCAACAGCTACAATCAGTGGACATTGTACCTCATGCAAAACTCCCTGGTCCTGCATATGCTTCTTATCTACCATCTGTAACTAACCTTGCCAAAAAGTTTGATTGGTCGAGAATCAATACTTTGACCGTTTATGTTGATCTTTTATTGTGGATGCCTAACTTCTTTCCAATAAAAGAGAAGTTACGAATTAATGATTTATGCTTAAATCTAAGAAATGATAATTTTAGTACGATAGGGCCCCTAACAAGGAATGTACGATTTTCTGAGCTTCTTGATCTTAAGGAATTGAGGAAGCTTTCAATACTTTCCTGGTATGAGACGGAAATTTTTGATATTTACCAACACTTTGGCCTGTTTGACTTGCTCAACTTTACTGCAATTGAGGAGCTTGCCCTCCTCTCAATTTTCTACAATGAAGCATTTATGAGGGATTTGGCAGTAAGTTTGAAAAATTTGAAAAGACTGAAGTTAGACTTTATGTTTGACTCCGAAATATCACCTCAGGTGCTTGATCTTTTATCTGAAAATACGAAGCTCAAGTATTTGGATTGCAAGTTTTCTGATATTGACGTTCCAATAATTGAAGTTTTAGATTTAGATACCATATCCATATTTGAAATTTCAGTCAATTGCCTGTGTGACTCGTGTTCAAAAACCGTACAGGAGGTCATTTCGAAGAAGTACTTCCCCACAAAGGAATCTTTCATTATTAAAAATACAGATGATATACATGCCAGGCATTTTATCAACCACATCTTGAAACTCTATCCAATCACCCCCTACTTCCATTTCATTTCTACATCTCCATGCATTGCATATCGATCACAGTCAATTGAAGCATTAGCAAAGAAGACTAACTATTTATTGAATGATATTTTCTACGATTATGAAAGCGATCAATCTGACAATAAAGTTACCAGCGCAGATTTAATTTCGCTTTACCACTGCATCTTTCATTCTATGCGTAGAACATTCGATTTGTTTTTGAAGAAATTGCCGTATCTTCAGTTTTTAGTCCTCAATGATCTACCATCAATCATAAAAGAGCAGGATGGGCAACGTTTTATGGAGCCAATATTTTATTCTTCTGGTTACAAATCTAATCAAATCTATGAAATTGTTAATGATGAATCGTTATTTACATAGGTAATTCTAATTTCATAACATAAACAAAAAAAAATGGAAACATTCTCAAGCCAATGTTTATGAATACATATGAATCTTAACAAAGTAAGAAAGTGAAGATGAACTCACCACATAAGAAGCCATTGATGGATATATCTAACACTACATCACCTCCAAGCTCGAGTGAGCTATTCAAAAAAATGTCTGTATCACCTAGCCGCAATCAGAAACTTCTCGAGAAGCCCCCGATGCGACTATCTCCCCAACAGCGTATACAGACCCCAAAACGTCTTCCCTCACCAGACTTCCTGAGGCCAACACAAAGTCTAGATCGCTATGAGAGGCCAAGATCTAATGTTGTGAAAATTAATGAAGTTTTGTTTCCAAATTCACCAACAAAGACTTCGAACTCTTTATCTAATCAGCCTTTAGTTGGCGGTGACGGATCATTATCCAGAATAAGAAATAGGTTTAAAACAGTTGCAGCCAGTCCAGTGAAAGTAAATTTGCTAGAGAAACTTAGCGAGGAAGATACAAATTCAGATATTAATAGAAGGGAATTAAGAGATAAGAGAAAGTTCTCAAGTTTAAAAGTGTCAAATACGGAGAGACAGACGAGGTCTAAATCGGTAAGATTTCAATTACCAGAGGATCGCGCCATAACAAAGGAGTTACATGAATTAAAGACCATAAATTCTTTACTTATAGGGAGAATTGAAAGGCTAGAAGAGAGATTGTCCAGGTTAGAAGACAAGCTACCATGAAATTTTATCCAGAGGAATATTCAGCTTCTTCTTAATGACGTCCATAGATGCAATAGCATCCTCAGAACTGTCATGTTCACCGGTCTGTATGCGTCGACTCAATATTTCAAATGCTAGGTTCTTGAGAGACGATTTGAACTGGCCTGCAGGATAGAGAACTGCGGTGTCTATTATTTTACCATGAATCAGACGCATCACCTCCAGGTCATTATCCAGACCATGTCCTATCAAAATAGTATTTTTATTAATCATTTTAGGTGCCAAATAATCTTTTTGAGACTCCTTAAATGTAGGTGCTGTTGCACTGTCAATGCTATGAATCCCGCTAAATCGCGTGTTTAGGTCTATAATTTCCCCGATGGGCTGAACAATTTTGTCATATAACGTCTTTGAACTCCAGAAATCTACAATCGTTAGCCTAACCATTTCATAACCTTTTGATGTAAATGCCATCTCACAATCAAGTGCAAGTACATTTTCCTCTCCTTCGATCAAACTCGTTGATGTAAACGGAATTACACTGGCTAATTGGTTAAAATTTTCCAGGCGGTAAACGTGGTGGACTCCTGTAGTACATCCAGCTGCCATTATAGAATCAGACTCAAGAGATGCACCACAACATGGAAATTCCTTTGTCCTAGTTTCTCTATTGTACCTTTTTTTTTGAATATGATATTGGCATTTGGCTGCTTCCATTATCTTTTCTACACTAAACTTACTTTCACATCGGTAGCAAGGCAGTAGATCAATGTCTTTATCCTGATCATCATCCGAGTTATAGAGACTGACAAAAAAACCATTCTTTTTCATACTATCCTCTGAGAGTAGAAGCTGATGCAGCAACTTGATTACTGCTTCCCTGGAAAGGTCGCTTGCGCAATTCCCATTTTTTGGGACGCCATACCTATCTAAATTCCCCTTATGTCTTGTTATATTCCGAAGCAAAATAGAAGAATTAAGCATATAGCTTTGTTTCGATTGCGATTTCTTTGCTACCTCATATTCCCAGCAAATGGATGCCTTTTTAATAACTGGGTTGTCCGGCTTAAACTTCTCAAGTTGTGAATATATCTTTGAAATAATTTTAACCCTTTCATGATAGGGAGCAGGCTGGGTCCGCATATCAGTGGGACGGAGAACAATATTTTTCGCCATAGAAATAATTAGAGACGCCGTTAAGTTCAGTGGGTCAGGCCGTCTGAATATTTTCTCTCTTTTACATTCTTTCTTGTGGAGGAGATATCGTGTTCAAGAAATGGCTTGGTATTTTGGGTTGAATTACACCAATCACGTGATATGTCATTCTTTCAACTTTGGAATGAAGATGCACCGCCAGAAAATGTACAAGACTACGTTAGACAAGACTTCATCTCACTTATTCTGTGTTCGTGAAATTCTCCTTTCAATATTTCTTGTCCCACACAGTTACTAGTAGCCAATTGTATAGTACACTTTTCTTTTTATGTTGAATAGAAAGAACAAATTTTCAAAAAAAACAGCGATGAGATGAGCTTTTGTAGCACCAGCATCAAAGATTACTAGAAAGAATCAAGGTAGACTATCTCACTTTAGAAGAACTGCATCCGTGAGGGAAGCAATATAATATGGGATCCGATTTTATTGTCTTAAATACAGATATTGCTGCTAAGAAGCTATCAATTTTCAATAAATCCTTCCCTTTGCAGAAATTAAATGATTATTATTGCTTTGATTTTAATAAGTCTACCGATGAAAATTTGTCTAGTTTAGCTCTTTGGTCGTTGAAACAAGACTATACGATCCCGCACTTGTTCATTTACAATGATTTGTTTTTGGATTGCTGCTCTAGATGGATATCGGGGCAAGATTCGTATTACTTTGTGCCAATAATCAAAGCACTAGGTAGAGTCATCAGCTTATTCCCTGAAAGTTCTCAGCTTACAGAATATTTCTTGTCTAAGAATTTTGACTACCTTGATGCTATTTTACAAACTTATGAAACCCAAGAGACCAAGGATATTGAGACCATCTTATTATCGTACTATCGGCTACTGGATCATGATAGGATTCGTTTTGAAAAGTATCTAAAAGCTGTCACTTTGTACAATTTATTAAAACATGATTCAAATGTGGTCAAATTTTTATCATTAAAGTTAATTTGTCTTCAGGTTAACATGGCTGAAAGCGCATACGAAATGATCAAATCTAAAAATCTCGATTCAGGCTCTTTCCCAATATTAGGTTTTTATGAAGGCTCCCAGAACGTAAATTTTGAATTCTTAGAGCTTAATGAAGCTAAAAGGCTGTCAAATTTCTCCAAATTACCAATTTCCATGAGTGAAACATGCAATGTTAAAGAAGGTGCAAGGAACCAATATTTGATCGATACAAATGGTCTATCAAGCCATGTTGTAAGTGTCAGTGGAGTGCTAGTCCCACGAATTTCTGATTTGAATGAAATTAGTTATGACGGACAGTCTGTGCTGGTTAAAACGGATAATGTCACAAAAACAATGACCTCTTTATCAAAACAACTACAGCGTAACGAACCCGTAATGGTCATTGGAAAAGCGGGTTCAGGAAAAACTTTCTTGATAAATGAGATTGCTAGATCATTGGGATGTCATAAGAATATGGTAAAAATTCATTTAGGTGAGCAAACTGATGCAAAACTCCTACTAGGAACCTATACTTCGGGTGAGAAGCCAGGTACGTTTGAATGGAGATCAGGAGTTCTTACTACCGCGATTCAAGAAGGTAGATGGGTTTTAATCGAAGATATAGACAAGGCTCCAACCGAGGTTTTATCAGTTCTATTAAATTTATTAGAGAAAAGAGAAATTTTGATTCCTTCAAGGGGTGAAATAATCAGGGCTGCGAATGGATTTCAGTTACTTTCAACCATTACTGTTGATGACAGTTATACTATAGGGGACTCTCATTTCCAACCAGATTTAATTGGGATCAGATTATGGAAAAAAGTTTACACCCACGAACCTTCGGAAGACGAGTTGAAAAAGATCTTGTCACTGAGATTTCAAATTTTGAGTGGATTGATAAAAAAGTTGATAGGAACTTATAATTCGGTGAAAGAAATCTACAATAACCCAAAGTTTGTTTCTCTTAATAAGGGTGTGCATCCTCGCGTTGTAAGCTTAAGGGATTTAATAAAGCTTTGCGAGCGTTTGGCGACATTATTCGAAAAGAACAATGTAATTGAGCCCAATCAATTAATTGAATCATCAGTTTATGACGATGTTTTTGCCGAAACAGTAGATTGTTTTGTTGGCTCAATTGCTGAACACAAAGCAATAGAGCCCCTTGTTCATGTCATTGGAGAAAACTTGGAAATTCCTGCCTCAAGAATTTGTCTATTTTTAGATAAGCACATTCCATTATTTGAAGACAAGGAAGAAGAGCTGCAAATAGGTCGAGCAGCTCTAGTTAAGTCAAAGATCTCACTTCAAAAGAAATCTTCTAACTCTACATCTTTTGCCAGAACAAATCACTCTCTGAGATTGATGGAACAAATTGGTGTTGCTGTTCATATGTGCGAGGCTGTATTGCTGGTAGGTGAAACAGGGACAGGTAAGACTACCGTGGTTCAGCAAGTTGCAAAGTTAATGAACAAAAACTTGACTGTAATCAATGTCTCCCAACAAACTGAAAGTGGAGATTTACTAGGAGGATATAAGCCGGTTAACTGTAAAACTGTAGCTGTCCCTCTGCTCGAGGAATTTGAGCTACTATTTCCTTTAACCTTTTCCATGAAGAAAAATGAAAAGTTCTATAAATTATTTCACAAGTGTTTCTCCAAAAGTCAGTGGAAGAATGTCATTAAAATTTGGAAAGAAGCCGTAAAAATGGCAGAAAAGATATTAAATAGGGAAGAAACCAAGGAAGATGAAAAAAGTACTAACAAAAAGCGGAAAATCAATGATGATAACAGAGACATTCTTTTAGATAAATGGAGAGCTTTTGATGAAATGATAAACAACTTTAAAGTGCAATTTTCTTCAATTGAAAATTCCTTTGTCTTTGATTTTGTTGAAGGTTCATTAATTAAGGCCGTTAGAAATGGTGATTGGGTTCTTTTAGATGAAGTTAATTTAGCTTCTGCAGATACCTTAGAAAACATTGCTGATCTACTTTCAGAAGTAGAATCTCGAAGTATTTTATTGTCTGAAAAGGGCGAAGCGGAATCTATCATGGCACATAAGGATTTTAGGATATTTGCATGCATGAACCCAGCCACGGATGTTGGGAAAAGAGATCTACCGTCAGGTATAAGATCAAGATTTACAGAAATATATGTGCATTCCCCTGATCGCGATATTTCTGACCTCCTATCTATCATCGACAAATATATTCTGAAGTACAGCGTTAACGACGAATGGGTTGGGAATGACATCGCTGAGCTCTATTTAGAAGCTAAAAGGCTTGCAGAATCTAACGAAATTGTCGATGGATCTAACCAAAGGCCTCACTTTAGTATTCGTACGTTAACACGGACATTACTTTACACAACTGACATTGCCCATATTTATGGGTTGAGGCGTTCCTTGTACGAAGGTTTCAGTATGGCTTTCCTTACCTTGCTTGACAAAAAATCAGAAGATATTTTAAAGCCATTAATAGAGAAATATACTTTAGGAAGGCTTAAGAATTCTAAATCTGTTGTATCTCAAATACCTCCTTCTCCAGGGCTAGGATATGTTCAGTTTAAACATTATTGGATGAAAAGGGGCCCTTCAGAGCTAGTAGAGCAACCTCAATATATTATCACACCTTTTGTTGAAAAGAATATGTTGAATTTGGTGAGGGCAACTTCAGGTAAAAGGTTCCCAGTTTTGATCCAAGGTCCAACCTCTGCAGGAAAAACATCAATGATTAAATATCTAGCTGACATTACCGGCCATAAGTTTGTTCGTATCAACAATCATGAACATACAGATTTACAAGAATATCTGGGGACTTATGTCACAGATGAAACTGGGAAGTTGTCTTTTAAAGAAGGTGTTCTTGTTGAAGCACTAAGAAAGGGTTATTGGATTGTTTTAGACGAATTAAATCTTGCACCTACTGATGTTTTGGAGGCCTTGAATAGATTATTAGATGACAATAGGGAACTTTTCATACCTGAGACCCAGGAAGTGGTTCATCCCCACCCTGATTTTATGTTATTTGCAACCCAAAACCCCGCTGGCATCTATGGTGGCCGTAAAGTTTTATCGAGAGCATTTAGAAATCGTTTCTTAGAGTTACACTTTGACGATATTCCTCAAGAAGAGCTCGAGATAATCTTGAAACAACGGTGTCAAATTGCTCCTTCATATGCGAAAAAAATTGTCGATGTATATAGACAACTATCTGTTCAGCGTTCTGCTAACAGGCTGTTTGAACAGAAAAATTCTTTTGCAACCTTACGTGATTTGTTCCGGTGGGCGTTAAGGGAAGCTGTTGGATATGAAGAACTTGCTGCAAATGGTTACATGTTGCTTGCGGAAAGATGCCGCTCCGCAGAAGAAAAATCATTAGTGAAATCGGTATTGGAAAAAGTCATGAAAGTTAAGCTTGACATGGATTCATACTACAAGAGTTTGGAAAATAACCGCCTTATGGTCGTAGAAAGCTCGGTGGTTTGGACCAAATCCTTGAGAAAATTAGCTGTTTTGGTTGAACAGTGCTTAAAAAATAATGAACCTATTTTATTAGTTGGTGAAACTGGCTGTGGTAAAACTACTGTTTGCCAACTCATTGCCCAATATTTAGGCAAAGAACTGATTACAATTAACGCACACCAAAATACGGAGACTGGGGATATCCTCGGAGCACAAAGACCAGTTCGTAATAGATCCTCAATACAAGCAAATCTAATTGCCTTGTTAAAAGAGGTGCTGCGCGTCGACGGCAGCGAATTGACTCTTGATAATCTATTATCCATCTATGACGAAATGGATAAGTCATCTCTGTCAGAAGATATTCAGGGTAAGATTGCATCCTACAGAGATTCTCTAAAAATTCTCTTTGAGTGGTGCGATGGTCCTTTGATTCACGCAATGAAATCTGGTAATTTCTTCTTGCTGGATGAAATTTCTCTTGCCGATGATTCTGTTTTGGAGCGGTTGAATAGTGTTTTAGAACCCGAACGTGGCCTATTACTCGCCGAAAAAGGTAGTGTGGATGCATATATAACTGCAGCACCTGCTTTCCAATTCTTTGCTACGATGAACCCTGGTGGGGATTATGGTAAAAAGGAGCTTTCACCTGCCTTGAAAAATCGGTTTACAGAAATTTGGGTTCCATCAATGGAAGATTTCAATGACGTTTTTACGATAGTAAGTGACAAACTAAATGAATCTCTTCAAAATTTAGCAACTCCAATTGTTGAATTTTCTAAATGGTATGCAAACAAGTTCGGAGGTGGAAAGACAAATAATGGAGTCATTTCATTAAGAGATATCCTTGCATGGGTGGATTTCATTAATTCTGCGTGTAGCTCATTATCCAATCCGAATGCTTGCCTCATCCATGGTGCTGCAATGGTTTTCATTGATGCGATAGGTACAAATAACACGGCCTATTTGGCAGAGAGTGAGGAACGCTTACGCGCACAAAAAGATATATGTGTCAATAAACTGTCTGAACTCGTTGGGGAGGATCTCTCCCCTTACTTCAATCAGCAATATGCGGTCTCTGTTTCTAATTCTGCGCTTCGAAGCGGGCTGTTTGAGATTTCCCGAAATGAAAGAGGTTTAGCAGATGATTCGTTCAATCTAAGCGCTCCGACTACCTCAGGTAACTTAATGCGAGTGATAAGGGCCCTTCAAGTTCGTAAACCTGTCCTATTAGAAGGAAGTCCTGGTGTTGGTAAAACTAGTTTAATATCTGCTTTGGCGGAACTAACAGGAAATACTTTGACAAGAATCAACTTATCAGAACAAACCGACCTTGTTGACTTATTTGGTTTTGATGCCCCGGGTGACAGGACAGGTGAGTTTTTCTGGAGGGATGCTCCATTCTTGAGGGCTATGCAAAAGGGAGAATGGGTGCTATTGGATGAAATGAACCTCGCCTCACAATCGGTATTAGAAGGTTTAAATGCCTGTCTAGACCATCGTGGTGAAGCGTATGTTCCAGAACTTGATAAGGTTTTTACACGTCATCCTAATTTCATTGTTTTCGCCGCCCAAAATCCACAGTACCAAGGAGGTGGCAGAAAAGGTTTGCCTAAATCATTTGTTAACCGTTTCAGTGTTGTTTATGTGGATATGTTGAAGCCGGATGACTTACTTCAAATTTCCTCTCACTTATATCCTAATATTGATAAAGAGACTTGCTCTAAGATGATTAAGTTAATGTCTACGCTGGAAGATGAGGTAGTTAACAACAAATTATGGGCCGCTTCCGGAGCTCCTTGGGAGTTTAATTTAAGAGATACCCTTAGATGGCTCAAACTTCTAAATTCTGTCACGTTTTGTGAAGACATAAATGCTGCTGATTTCTTAGAAATGTTAGTAACGCAAAGATTTCGGACTAGCGAAGATCGCTCCAGATCTTCAGAATTAATTTCATCAATATTTGGTGTTGTCCAAAAGAGGTCACCGTACCTTCAAATCACTGATTCTTATGTGCAAGTGAATGGTGAAATAGCAGACCGGATGCCTCTACTCCAAACCTGTTCTTCAAAACATCTCGTTCCTCTTCAGTCAAACTTTTTCATATATGAATCCATGCTAAGATGTATCAAAAATAATTGGCCTCTAATTCTTGTTGGTCCAAGCAATTCAGGAAAAACAGAGATAATCAGGCTAGTTTCTTCAATACTTGGTACCAAGACACTTGAGTTTTCCATGAATAGTGATGTTGATAGTATGGATATTTTGGGTGGTTACGAGCAGGTTGACTTAACCAAAAAAATCTCTTCCATCACCGAGCGCTTGGATAAAATTTTGAGGGAACTCTTGGTAGCCAATATATTAAAGGGATCTCCAGAAGAGGCGATTTCCTCGGCGTTTACGTTACTTGACTTCATCTCAAAGAATCTTATCTCAGATAGAAATTACAATGAATTCGAATCGCTTTTCGAAAAGGTTTTTTCTTATGTCAATACTCACGAGAATCTTTCTTTACTATTTGAGGAAGCTAAAGCCATGAAGACCATGCTTGAAAAAGAACGTAGTGTCAAGTTTGAATGGTTTGATGGCTTGCTAGTGAAGGCTGTGGAAAATGGAGACTGGCTGATTTTAGACAATGCCAATCTATGCTCTCCCTCTGTTTTAGATAGAATTAATTCTCTTTTGGAGACCAATGGATCGTTGATAATCAATGAATGCAGTTTAGCGGATGGGCAGCCACGGGTGGTTAGACCACATCCTAATTTTCGATTGTTCTTAACGGTTGATCCAAAGTATGGTGAACTCTCGAGAGCAATGAGAAATAGGGGTATTGAAATATATGTGGATGATCTTAATGTTCGCTCTTCTGAGTACGATACCATGGTACTAGGCCTTGAATCATTGAAAGAGAGTCACGCGGATTCGGTTGAAAATGGATTTAGTCAATTGGTTCTAGATGATGTTCCAATTCCACGAACAAAACCGGTTTCAGCTTTCATCTCTCCTCGCGTCTCAGGACTCCTTCCGCTTGCAAAAATACATGATTCAATTTTGTTGGGCGATATTACTCCATCTATTGTTTCAACAATAACTCACAGTCTTGTTCCAGTGATGCAAAATTGGGCCCAGAATGTCATTAATAGCAACATTTTTGAAGAAAAAGAGCTCATTCAGGAAATGTTTCAAACTGCAAACTTTTTGGCGAACAAAAACACGATTTCACAATTGAAATCTTTATATGAGCCATTAAGAAATTTGTCAGAAGAATTGATCTCATACCCAGAGCGATTTGTTGTATCACAATCTTTGATCCCGACACTTAACTCTTACATCAAAGCAACGTTGGAAAGAACTAGCAAATTTTCTGTGAGTTCTGAAGCTTTTTATCTCTTTGACATGGCTTGGCTTGCCGTGAACGCAGCAAATAAATTAGAGTTTGCAAAGAACAGGTCATTACATGGTAAGGCCAATGAGCTAACTTATTTAGAGCAAGCAGCAGCAGTTGAGTTTGGCAGAAACATAAAGAATCCTCCAAGAATTCCAATTTTCAGTTTCCTGCAAACTCTTCTTTTTACGATCTGCAAGTGCTTTGAGCCAACTGCATTATTTTCAAACGAAAGCCTCTACAGACTGCATTTTGGTCTCTATATAATTTGGATCGAAGCTTACAATCATTCCAATTCGAAAAAAGACGATGCCAAATTACGTGTTTATCAAGAACTATTAGAACTGTGGTTCTCAAAAGCAGAGAATACTGGTATCGAGCTTTCAGAAGTGCGCGAAATTATGATGAGTTTTGGGAAGTCATTAGAACTTAAATCAGGACGTTCAATGTCAAAATTATGGGAACAGTACAGGTCATCATATCCATCTTCTTCAGCTGGTTGGAAAAATATGCAAGAACTGGAAATTGTGGCTAAAGAATTCGATGGAATCGTTAAAAAGCAGTTCAGTGATTCTTATGGCGTTATTCAAGATCTCACTGATATTCTCGCGTCACTCAATACTTCAATATTGGAAGGTACAAACGTAAACGTAGATGAAACTTTGGATAAAATCAAGAGCGGTGTAACCGAACTGGAGAAAATATCCTCATCCTTTTTGGTGAAGCGTAAGCATTTCTTTACGGATGAATTTACGTCGTTGCTAAGATACATATTCCATATTGGACCAGTTGAGAGAGACCTTGTTTCTACTGTCAGATTCAATGCTGATATCTCGACAATGACTCTTATCAAGTACTTCGCTAACGGTTACGTCTACCCAACGTCATTGGAGCTCTTGTGGGTTCCTAAGGACGGTACATATATTTCCTATGCCTCATCATTGTTCAGTCCATCTCTGATTGATGGCGTGATAAGAAAATCATCTAATTTCAAGAGCTTTGCGGGGGGTCAAATTGACCAAACAATTACCGATGCAAAGCAATTGGGTAAATCTCTTTTGAAATCTTCAGAATTCATTTTGCGGGATCAAATTAATGTCTATTCTGATCTACTCAAAGATTGGATTTTGGATATTATCTCCTTGCATGCTACTGGCACGGTATCGGTATTAGAGAGCATAGGGTATGAATCTCTCACGAAAAAGATCGCAGAAGAATGTCTTCCATATTTCTTTGACATTTTCAAGTCATTTTTACTACCTGCTCTAATAATTGTACAGGATGAATCACATTCGACCACTTTGTTGAGCCTAGGAAAAGCGTGGGTGATGTTTGCATCTGGGCTTCTGCAGCTGTATGTTCCAAGTTCACCATACGATCCAGCTATACGTGACCATGTGATGTATGAGAATTTTGTAGCTCACAAAAAATTATCCTCTGAACTTGTTGAGAGTTGGAAAACTATTTCAAAGGTCTTAATTGATACAAAAAATGACGATATGATCTCAAATATATCTGAAAATGAAGAGAATCTCGAACCCAAAAAGCCTAGAGTGTATAGGCCCCTGACATCAGCTAATACTTTGTTTGATGAATGGGATGCTTTTATGACCTCCACAGTCGACGTCAAACCTATAGAGGCCCTTCTAGACTCTGCTATTGACTATAGTGGGCTGAGTGCAAATAAGCTGTTGATGTTTGAGCAAAATACTTCTCAGTTTTTATCACGAATTTCAAAAATGCACAGGTACTATTCTGATTTAAATGAAATTTTCCAAGGCTATGTGTATGCAATGAAGTTTGGGTTCAATGTTATCGAATTATCCCAAAAAGAGAAAACTAGAAAATTGATCCTTGAGCCCCTATTCTTTGTTGATCCATTGAAGTTGTTGAAGGAAGAGGAATGCGTAAATGCCTTCCAACAATTGGGAGTATACTTCAAAAATAGAAATATTGACGCTCTCGCAGTTGATCAAGTGCTAATTTTCTTCTTGGAGCTTTACCAAATTGGTGGAAAAGGTGGCTCGAATTTGACCGTCTTCAATGAAGCATTGCAGAATCTATATTACAGGTGGTCAGCACGTAAGATGAAGGAAGATCAGGAAGCCCAGCAGAATGATAGCATATTTAAATTCAATGATAATTGTGAGGATAAAGAGGCTGAATTCAGACGACTGTTCCCAGAATTTGAAGATACAGATTCTGCGTTGCTTTCTGACGGCAATAATGACAAGACATGCGAAGATGTCTACTACGAAGTCGCAAAAACCTTCATAGGCTTGTTTTCAAAATCGTCTGAGTTAAATCTCCCTGAAATACTTCATAAAGGCTCCAAAATTAGCCGCATCTTGCTAGAAACATTTACAGAATTTAGGCACCATAAAATCAACCATGTTCATCTATTAGCTGCTGTGAATAGTTTATCAAAAGAAGTCAGTTCCTTCAGCACACCAACGGAATACTCCAAGTTGAACTTTTACCAGGATTATTTTGTCGCTGAGAGTAAGAAATCTGTTAAAATTGTTCATAATCTTTGGAGTGTCGTTGCAGATTTGAGAAAACAATGGCCTGACCATGCTACTTTAATTGAACTTTGCAGAATTTGTGACGAATTCATGCAATTTTCATCAAAAACCCCACTCGCTAGGCTACTACAAAAGATTGAACAGATTTATACCTTTGTCGTAGAATGGGAAAAATATGCATCATCAAAGGTCAGTCTTAATACAAACGTAACAGAGTTAACGAGCTTAGTTGTTAGCTGGAGAAAACTTGAGCTTCATACTTGGAAGGCGCTTTTCGACTTCGAAGACTTGAATAATAGAAAGAGCATTGGTAAATGGTGGTTCTACCTATTTGAAACTATTATTTTAACTGACCCGTCCGTTCAGGGTTCAAATGATGGGGCTGACTTATCTCCCTTGATTTCTTCCTTAAATCTCTTCATGAGCAAGAGTACTTATGGGGAGTTTTCTTACAGAATATCACTTCTTGAATCATTTGCACAATACGCCAAACTCCTGGAGTTGAAAGAAGGTGCAATCTCTGAAGCCTTAAAAAACATCATTGGATTTTATTCTCAGTTCAAACCGATCATCTCAGAACAGATGAGAGCCACTAAAAAAGTTTTAGAAAAGGAGATTTCAGAGGTCATTCTTTTGGCAAGCTGGAAAGATGTCAACATAGATGCACTAAAACAGAGCTCCAGGCGTTCGCACAACAGTTTGTATAAAATTGTCAGAAAATACCGGGAATTGCTCTCTTGCCAAGCTTCAGGTATCATCGAAGCTGGTATAGATCCAACAACGAAAATATTACGTACTTTCTCCCCAGTTCGTGCTTCTGCATGCAAAACCATCGATATTCAAAATTGTAAGCCACTAGTCGAAAAAATATCCTCTTGGGGTCAAAGAAGCAACCTTTTGAAAAACATCGACATGGTTGATAAGAATTTGTCGGTATATTCTTCGAGAATAAGTAAAACGACTTATCCTGATCTTCTTCAATTAGCAAGAGATATAGCAGCCGAATCAAAAAGGCTAAAGGAAGAAACCCCTGAAACATATACGAAGGATAAAAAGAAGTTGCTCGCCACCTTGATGACGCAAAAGCGAAAATTATTTAGTGACACGATCAAAGAACTCAAGAGAATAGGCTTAAAAGCAAGCTTTAGGCAGGATATACACAAGACACAGGAATCAGTCACTTCTATTCTTTCAAATATGAATTCCTTTTGCGGTACCTCTCTAGAGAACTGTGATCAATACTTCTTCAGAATTCTTGAAATTTTGCCTCGTTTGAAGAATTCTGTTGCTTGCCCTGCAGAAGATGTTCCTCTTGCAGACATTGAAAAGTCAATGGCTATGATGGAAAATCTCGTTTTTTCTCTAATTGCTACCCGTGAACCCATTTTGAAAGTATCCACGGATCTAGAGAAGTTAAAAATTTTGAGATCTGAATTAGAATACTTAGCACTAGACTATAAAGGAGATCACGATGTTGCTCTGTCACAAAATCTCCTGCTGTTGCAGAATATTTCAAATTGGCTGCCAAGTCTAATAGACTATCTGGTCGAATCCTTAAACAACTCTACTTTCATGGCCGGATTTGAACATGACATATCATTCCTTGGTATCGCAAAACAAGAGTTCATTAGCTTTTATCAGAAATCCGAAGAGATCAAGTTTTGTGATTCAACAGCCGAAGAACTCTTTAAATCTTTCAAAGAATACGTTGCATTGTTCCTTTCTGAATTAGCAAGCCGTAAACAAGGCCCTTGTGGCTTTATTTATCAAGTGGCTATATCATGGCTTGAAGAGAACATAAATGTTGTCCATCTAAATCCTGGAGAAGTCAAATTTTCTCTGCAGATTATCGATGAGAGACTGCGCAAAATTCATACAAACATTATGTTATCAGTCCAAAAGCTCGTCCAAGAATGTGGCACCGAGTTATGCGATGATGATGACAGATGGTTTATTGAAACAAACAGAAGAATAACCAAAAATTTAAAGTTATCCAACTCCACAAGAATTCTAGAGCAGATCTCAGATTTTATTTATGTGGTTAAAAATTCTTCTTTTTCAAGCTCTGACGCAGAACTGTTAAAAGCAGCTGTTGCCTTTACAATGCCTGTCATCAATCATTACTACAAGCTTTTATCTTCAATCGTTAACTCTGCATCTCTAAATTACGAAAAGACCAGTAATAGTTCATACATTTTTGCCGTTATGTTGTATAACATTGCCAAAGACGGATTTTGCTCACCTGAGCCACCATCAGAGGAAGTGGAAGATAATAACCTACAAGAAGGAACAGGGCTTGGAGATGGAGATGGAGCTCAAAACAATTCTAAGGATATAGAAGAAGACGAAGATCTTCTAGAAGACGCCCAAACCGCTAATAAAGAGCAGAAAGACAATGAAGATGATAAAAGTGATCAAGAAGATGATGCGGTAGACATGAAAGGCGATATCGCTGGTGAATTGGAGAATGCATCGGATCAAGATAATGACCAAGATGAAGAACAGGAAAGTGAGGATGACCTTGACGAGGAGATCGATAACCTAGACGAAGACGATCCTAATGCTCTTGACGAAAAGATGTGGGACGAGGAGGCTCCTGATAATTCTCGAGAGAAAGATTCAGAGCAAGTTCCTGAAACTTCAAACACAGATGATATGCAGGCTACTGAAGAGGACAACGAAAAACAAAACATGGAGAAGAAAGAAAACAGCGACGAACAATCACTTGAGGCTGAAACCCAGGACGATGATCAAGCTCATGATGAGGCAGAAAGTGAGGAAGACGTTGGAGAACAAGATGACGAGGTGAAAAATGAAGAGGGAGATGAGTTAGAAGACAACGTACCTGAGGTCGAAACGATGGATTTACCAGAGGACATGAATCTTGACTCCGGTGAAGAAAAACAAGACGAAGGAGAAGTGTCTGATGAGTCTGAAGATGATGGTCTAGATGACAGAATGGATATAGACGATGTAGAAGATGACAATAAGCTGTCAAAAGAAAAGCAGGATGAACGTGACGAGGATCAGAATGAGTCTGCTGCCGAAACTGATGGTGAAGGTGATTTAAATGCGGAAGATGAGACCGACAATGAAATTGAAGAAGCTGACCAGGGTTCAGAAGATGACCATGAAAATGGTGGAGATGCAGATGAAGAAATAGATGACGGCAACCAGTCTGAGCAAGAATTACTTGAAGATGAGGAGGAGCCCGGAAAGAAACAAGGTGAAGAAGAGGTTGATAACGACGTTGAAGGCATGGATGCTGTCGAAGATCTCTTGGATGATAAGGCCGACATGGATGTAGATGCTGCAATTCAGCAGGACGCAGGTGCCAGAGGAACCGGTACCGAAGTTGCAGATGATGATGATGAAAAGAATGACATTGGAAGTTCGGGCTCTGCACAAACTCAAGTACAGGAGCAAAATCAAGATGAAGTTAAAGAAACCTCACGAAAGGAGGCACAAGAGAGTCTAAAACAATTGGGTGATTCCCTTAAAGAGTTTCACAGAAGGCGCCAAGAAATTAATGAGGCATCAACAAATGATGAGATGAAACAAGAACAGGGTGCCAATGAAAGACCTGATGAGTTTGAACATGTGGATGGTGCAAATACTGAAACCGACACGCAAGCTCTAGGGGCTGCAGACATGGAACAGTTGACTAATTTCAATGAAGAAAATGCAATCGATGATGATATAGAGATGGAAGATGCTCCTGAAGATAATCCTGAGGATAATACTGTCAATGAGGTGTCGAATGATAACAATAGTTTGAATGAAGAGGCTTTACAGGAAGAGAATACCAAAGATGATCAGGATAATAACGGCAAAAGCAGAGGAGCTTTTATAGGAGAGAGAAATGACTCCCTAGAAGAGGATGGTCACTGGAAGCATGATATGATGCAAAACGAAGAAAATGATCTGGATGAAATTTTAGGAAACATCGACCACGAAGTCCAGGCTGAAATTGTGAATCTAACACCAGCTAGATCTTTGGACGAAGCACGTGAGTTATGGAAAAAGAGTGAAATCGAAACCTCAGATCTAGCAGCAGGATTGAGTGAACAATTGCGTTTGATTTTAGAACCAACGTTGGCCACAAAGCTTAGAGGTGACTACAAAACTGGTAAGAGGTTGAATATGAAGAGAATAATTCCTTATATCGCCTCTCAATACCGAAAGGACAAAATTTGGCTACGGAGAACAAAACCAAGCAAGCGTCAGTATCAAATTATGATTGCGGTTGATAATTCAAAGTCCATGAGTGAGTCTAATGCCGTGGACTTAGCGTTCCAGAGTATTTGCTTAGTTTCAAAGGCATTGACGCAGTTAGAATCGGGTGGATTATCGATTGTTAAATTCGGCGAACTAACTCAAGAAGTCCACTCATTTGATCAACAATTCAACAACGAATCTGGTTCAAAAGTATTTCAGTGGTTCGATTTCCAAGATACTAGGACAAATGTTAAGAAACTTGTGGGTGAAAGTCTCCAAATTTTTGAACGTGCCCGTGCTCTACAAAACAATGACTTGTGGCAGTTGGAGATAATCATCTCAGATGGTGTTTGTGAAGACCATGAAACACTAGTCAGGTTGGTTCGTAGAGCAAGAGAGAACAAAATCATGCTTGTTTTCGTTATTGTTGATGGTATTAATGCCAACCAATCGATCATGGATATGTCCCAGGTCAAGTATGTACCCGACCAATTTGGAAACTTGCAGCTGACAGTGGAAAAATACCTTGATACATTCCCATTCGAATTTTATGTGGTTGTTCATGATATTAGTGAATTACCAGAAATGATATCTGTTATTTTACGTCAATATTTCTCTGAAATGGCTTCTATGTAGAAAGAGCACAATACCTACTACAAATAAGCATACATAGTGAATGTAATTAAAATCAAATTTTAACACCTACATGCCTCAGGGAACTACAAAGACACATCAAGTTTTTGTTTACTATATCACAGCGATTTAACAATAGATCATTCAGCAAATTTGTTGAGATCCTTCAAAAAGTTATTTTTCCTTCTTGTCAGTAGCCCTAAAAGAACTTCAAACATCGTTATTTGTGACGTATGTCTTTCAAGAGTTGAAAAATTTTTTTATCAAGTGGAAAAAAACAATATAATAACTAGCCATGTATAGCTCCTCGTCCTGGATACACCTCACTTCATTTATCTAATATCATTTTAAGCAACACTAAGCCTCCTACTAGTAGTTCACTTAAAAACACATTAAGACCAAAGAATATAATGCGTTCACAACATTTTCAGCAGTCCGGAAGGACCATTGGATACGTTGTTAGAATCCTGTATTTTTACTTTGGTGATTAAATGATGATAATAACATTGATGTCTCGAAGATTTATTTCGATGTGAGCACATGATTTCTCAATAGACTACAACGGTATCTGATTTTACTTCTTGCTCGTAAAATATAATTATTTAATCTGTTGTTTTAGGTTTTAGAAAAGTTTTCTTTTCGCACCGAAGCTTACCATTTAATTGCCCTGCTGCGGTTTGAGCATGTACGAACTACCTTGTCTAATCAATGCAAACAGTTCAATTGAAATATGGGTAAGAAGTTAAATCATTATGGCAGGTATAAGTACTCACTTCCAATTGAACCTTTGAGGCCACCTGCGTTTTCTGGCCACCCAGCCCAGCTCTTCTCATGGGTCGTGTTCTATCTATTTGAGCGTAACAAGACTAAGTTCATTGATGTTGAGATAAATGAACTTGACCAAATAATAGTAAGCGATCCAGCACAAATGAAATTCCTATGGGAGCATGGTTTTTTCGGTACAGGTCAGCTATCTAGAAGTGAACCCTCCTGGAAGGAACGGACTTTATCTCGTCTTCAACTAGGTGGAGATGAGGTGGTGAATCTAGAATACATTACGGACGTTAGAAGGAGACAGAGAATTGAATTCAAGAAGCACAGAGCATACGTGGAAGAAAAAAAGCTCGAAATGAGAAAGTCAGGCGTTGTTAATGAAAAACTGCTGGAGGAGGAACGACTTCTTTTGAAACAGCTTAGGGATAAGGAATTAGCGTTTGAACAACGAGCTTTCGGAGTTAGGACAGAGGATCATCAATTACTGGACAATGGATCTGTTATTAATCTTGAGAGTTTGCAATTGATGCCGGTCGAAGCATTATTTCTTACATTTGCGTTGCCTGTGTTGACTATTTCACCCGACAATTTAATGGATAATTTAATTCCTGACGCATTGAAATATACATGTATAAAAGGTTTCTTACTGACCTACGTGTCATATCATCATTACCGTTCAAAGGGATGGTGTGTACGATCGGGAATTAAGTTTGGGTGCGACTATTTGCTCTACAAGAGAGGCCCGCCATTCCACCATGCGGAATATGGTATTATGGTTCTCGATTCTGATGCTTCCAACGACTATACATGGTATTCAAGCATTGCACGCGTTGTAGGTGGTGCACGGAAAAACCTTGTATTTTGCTACGTTCATCTAGATACGACTGAGGATAATGCTTTGCAATTATGGAAACAGCACGATTACCAAAAACTCTTTTCCTCATTCACCGTACACGAAATTCTATACAAGAGATGGATACCAGGCAAAAACAGAGACTGAACATAGTTCAATGATAATTCAAAGCTATAATTTATACTATTTAGTGAACAACCATGAGTTAAATAGCATTTCCCCTTAGTTTTACTCCGCACATCTCGTTCAACCTTTTTAATTAAATTCCTTATAAACCTGCTGAACCCAGCCACAATCCCTCAAACCTTTGGTATGTTGCTTCGGTCCTTTTACTGCATCATCATAGAGGCTGTTTAAATAAGTATCATGTGTTGCTGGCTTCGATATGCATATATGTTGACCATTTGGTAATGGGCACTTTAGTTGGGATTTAGGAAATGGACAAGAGCAATCAGAGCTTGACTTCACACATTCCATCGTAACAGGACACAAAAATCCATCGCACTCGTTGTTTAAATATTGATCCTCATATGACGCTGGGGGCTGTTGCTGTTGCTGCTGTCCTGTGAAATCAAAGAAGAAACCATGAGCGAATGCTGCGCAGGAGGAAAGACTCAAAATAGATGTTAATGCAACCATTGATCTTATATGTTCCTTTGAACAACCTCTGAATATTAACTCACCGTTTAATATCTCTAGATCGGTGAAATTCAACATATTTCCAATACTTATGAAGTGTGTAATGCGCAACTGGTTAGTGATTCCTGGTGGAAAAGAACAACTGGCAATTCACGTGACACGAAGAAATTGAAAAATTAAGAGAAAAAACCACGACGAACAGCGAGCGCTATTAATTCAAAACTTAAATGCCAATTTTTTAGTCCTAACCTGAAGAAAAAAAACTACAATATCTACATCATAAAAACTTGCTAAGTGCTTGTTTGATCCCATCGTGCCCCTTAGCATGTGATGTCCGTGATGTGTAAGAGGAAACTTGAAACCAGTTTCTAATGTTATATTCAGGTGTTTTAATTTTTTTTTTTTTTAAAAAAAAATATTATCAACACTCTTATGCTTCTTTCCTATTTAATCACCACTAACTTCTTGATCAATAAAATCAGCTAAATTAGGATTCTAAGCGTCTCATCCGAGTAGAAATTACTGCTTACATCCCTAGGATGTTTATTGGTATAAATGAATTTGTCACTGCGTATGACAAAATTTTGCGTCGCTGTAATTCACATTCATCATGCCAACTAGTGATATTCGTTTCGTGTTTAAACATTGACGCGTTATGTGCAAGTAAAATGTTGTCAAATTTGTTCAAGAAGCAACTGATACAGTTGCAGATGGTTCCTATTTTTGGATATACAGAACTGAAAGAGCGTTTCAGGCAATTGGATGATAATATCTCGAGTGTCATACTCATAGGGTGTGGTGGAATGGTAGATCTGGAGAATTTTTTGGAAATCGACCCTCAAGAGTATGCACTAGCATCAACCTCAGTCAACGAAGGTATTGATTCTATTAAAGAGAATGATGTGTTGGCTTTTACGAGAGAAATTTTCGTTTTAGACTGCAAGAGACCATGGAATTTGGATAATTTGTTTGGGTCGCAGATAATTACCTGTTTTGATGACGGTACAGTAAAAGAATCCTTGGGGCTCGAAAGAGAAGCATACCATAAATTGATCGAAATTGAAGAAGAAATGGGGGAGGATGTTTATGGCGAGACAGATGGAGACACAGATGAGGATGAGGACGAAGACAGAGATGCGAACGATACTGATGGGAAGGATGAGCTAGGCGATGGTGATGATATTAGCCGCAAAAGGTCAAGCGAAAGACCTGAATCTTCGAAATCACGAAAACAAATGAAGAGAGAGTTTCATGAGTATGAGAAAATACTGCAGAAGTATTACACTCAGGGAACTACAGTTTCGAATTCTCTATCTGTCCAAATATATTCGTTATTATCCTCTATTGGTGAAACAAATCTGGATTATTTGTGGCTTTGTATTCTAGGGTCCACTTCTATTGATACGAATTACCCAGCTGTTTATTCAACCATAGTACCACTATTGAAGGATGAAGTCAAGAGGTTGACGCCGAGTGATAAATCGAAAACGCCTGATTCTTTGACTTTGGAAATACAACCAGACTACTATTTGTTTCTTTTGAGACATACGTCGTTGTATGATAGTTTTTACTATTCAAATTACGTTAATGCCAAATTTTCGTTGTGGAATGAGAACGGTAAGAAAAAGCTTCACAAGATGTTTGCTCGGATGGGGATCCCGTTAACCGTCGCTCAGGAAAATTGGATGTACATGGAAAACAGCATCAAGCGTGATTTGAGTGTTATATTTGAAAAAAATTTGCATAGGTATGGGTTACAGGATATTGCTAGAGATGGCTTCATTAGAACCTTTGGGTACCGTGGATCTATTAGTGCAAGTGAATTTATTGAGTCCATTGCTGCCTTGTTAGAAGTTGGTAACCAGGGTGAACTGCTGGATTTTTCTGCTACAAACAATGAACCTCCTCAACTATCAAAAGAGGAGGACTTAGAGCAAACAGAAGAGGAGCGCATAGACATACTACTTAAGAATCGTCAGAAAAAGTGGATATCCAATTTTTGGTGCAGCTGGGACGTACTTGATAACAAGGTTGAAATGTTATCCCAAGGCCTTAAATATGCGACCGCATTGCAGAAAAGTGTTTTTGAAACAGGTACTGCAGTGATGGAGAAAAAGATGATTAAACATTTGAGAATATATCGTTTATGTGTTCTACAAGATGGTCCTGATTTGCATCTTTATCGTAATCCACTTACGCTCCTTAGATTGGGAAATTGGATTATCGAATATTGTGCAGAGAGTGACGAAAAGAAATTGTTACCACTTGTATTAGCAGCTTTAGATGAAAATGCTGATACATACCTTTGTGCAGGTATTGCGCCTCGCTATCCTCGAGGTTTTGATTTTGAACAAGAAAACCGTTTGCTGAACAACTTCACAGTAGCATTCCAACAAATTGCTGCTGAAACTGGTGCTAAAGTCAGAATTGACAATTTCGAGAATTCTATCATAGAGATAAGGAAAGATGATCTTCAACCGTTCCTAGAAAGGCTGACGTTAAGTGGATTGATATGATTTGTATTTCCGTAACTGCATTGCCAGTTTTGGCAGAATCCTAGAAAGGTAGATAGAAACAGCAACAGCATCAGCATCATAATATAAGAGTTAGTATTTACGGCTGAATATAATCAAAGTATACTAATCTAAATATGGAGAATATGATAGATAACACAGTCATTTGAAAGCAATGTCGAAGGTGAAGTCGAAATCTTGCAGCTTCAATCTATATTGATCCAATACTGGAGGTCCACAAGCTTCTGACCCAACACCATGTATTCCATGATCTAATCGTAGGTATGTTTCGGAATAGTGCTTAATGTCGCATGGATGTGCTGCCTCTTCAACACCGTATTCATCACTAATCTTGAAGTTGAATGTTTTACCATGTTCTGAAAACAATAGCTCGCTCCCATCTTTGTACTTAACCTGTAAAAAGTGTGTGTCAGTATGATTCCCGTTTTCTTGTGGATAGTCGTAAATGAAGTCGACAATGTCCTCAGAATTATAAGTTCCAAATCGTTGAGACGCTTTCTTGTCAGGATAAGACTCTCCTGGACCACGCCCAAACCATCTGTAGGAGTCGTAATTTTCACCAAGCCAAAATTCATAACCAATTCTAGGTAAGTCCTTTGGTTGATATTCGCCTGTAAGCTTCATATTTGTATGTAAACTCAGTTTATTTGCGAAAATCACATACTCCTGAACAGTTTCATACCCATAGTAGAAAACAGGTGGCCCAATACGAGAGATAACAATTATCTTTGCCAAATAATCGGTGTCACTTGTTTCTAACTTGACTTCTCTAACATTCTGCTTAGTCAATTGAATATTGTATGACTTCCAATGAGCTGCGTCAGTGGCTGCATCATTATTTGTGGGTGGTCTATAAAAGGAGAGAGATGAACCATTGAATTTGGTAGCAATTGTTCTACCTTTATGAGTTAATTTTTCAATCTTCCCATAAAGTTTGTTAAATTTGAATTTCAAATCTTCAGATTCAATCTCAATGAATTCTTTGGTTTCTTTAACCAAGGATTTCCCTTTCACAGAAGTGACATTGAATTCAGGAACTTTTAGCTTGTAGATCTTTTGGCCCCAGGCAATTTCATGGCCTGCTTTTAAAAACCCAAAATCTTTTTTTAGAACGGCAGAAATATTACCTGTGTCCATTTCAATAGTAATCGAATCATTTGGCTTTAACGATGGTACTTCGATTAGTTCACCATTATCTACATCTTTGAATTCTAAATGATCAGTAGTAATAAAATCATACAAGTTTGTTATAGTGACTTTGCCATTGGCGATTTCGATACGAACAGGTTCAATGATTTTTTTATAATCGATCAATCCTGGAGTAGGTTGATGTTCTGAATTTAACAAGCCATCCATGATAAAAACACCATCATGGACCTCTTCATCGAAATCACCACCATATGCATACGCTTTACAGCGCTTCCCGCTGCTTTTGCTCACTTTCTCGAACTCAATACCGTGATTGGCCCATTCCCAGATGAAGCCACCCTGGAAAAACCGTTCTTTATAAAACAATTCTTGATATTCTTTCAAAGATCCTGGACCGTTACCCATTGCATGACCATATTCACATAATATCAAAGGTTTTTCAAATGTACCATCCTTTTTGGTATGAGATTTTCTCCAGTCTTCCATTGTTTCCAGAGTTGGGTACATGAAGCTAAACATATCAGCAGAAATTGCATGCAAGTCACCTTCATAGTGAACCAAACGGCTAGGATCCAACTCTTTGATCAATTTATACATAGCTTTATGATTTCTGCCATAACAGGCCTCATTTCCTAGAGACCATATAATTATTGATGGATGATTAATATCACGTAGTACTAACTGCGATGCCCTATCCAAGTATGCAGTCTCCCACTCTGGGTTATCAGACAAGTAATGAGCATTGACATCATATAGCTTATTCTTTGTATCTGGAAGCTCTACCCCAATATTTTCTTGAATATTGAAAGGAGTTTGAACCCCATGTGTTTCGAGATCTGCCTCATCTATAACCCAGAAACCTAACTTGTCGAAAAAATCATAAATCCTAGGATGATTTGGATAGTGTGAATTACGGACAGCATTTATATTGTGATGTTTCATGATTTTTAGATCGTTGGCGACAAAATCTAGAGCTACCGCTCTACCAGTCTTTGGATGATGGTCATGTCTGTTAGTACCCCGGAATAAGATAGCTTTACCATTAACTGTTATATTACCGTTCAATAGTTCGACCTGCCTGAACCCAACATGGTGCTTAATCGTTTGAATTACATTGCCAATCTGATCCACAAGCTCTAATTTAAACTTGTACAAATTTGGATCTTCTGCGGTCCAATGCTTTGGAGCATAAACAGGAATACTGACTTGTGTCTCATTTTTTTGAATTTCAGTGGTTAGAACCGCTGGCGTTGTTGGTTCATCAAAGTCTGTAATTAAGGACTGAATGTCCCACGCCTTCTTAGAGTCTTCTGGTTCGTATAAAGTAAAGATTACCTTGCTAAAATCACCTAAAATGTTTAAAGACAAAACCAAATTTGCATCTGTGAAGGTAGTATCTGTGAACACTGTGTTGATCCTGTAATTTTCCACATGACCTTCCTTGGGCAATACTAATAAAGAAACATCCCTGTAAATACCAGACAGCCACCACTGATCTTGATCTTCAATATAAGAGGAATCAGACCATTGAAATACTTTGACGGTCACAAAATTGGCGCCTGTTTGCAAATATTTTTGAACATCAAACTCAGCACCATTTCTGGATCCTTTATTGAAACCAACATATTCTTTATTGACATAAAGTTCAAAACTGTTATCAACACCCTCGAATCTAATTCTATGAAGCGCAGCCTCCACGTCTTCCACAAAAAACTCACGTGAATACACCCCTGTAGGATTTATCGTTGGAGGATTTGGGATATCGATCTGTATAGGATATTGAATATTTGTGTAATTGGGTAACCCATATTTGCCATCCTGTAATTGCCAGTGTGATGGTACAGAGATGCCATCCCAGTCCTTAACTTCTTCAAGAGACAACTTCGAGCCATCTGGGCTCAAAATTGGTGATTCAAATAATTGGAACTTCCAATTGCCATTCAAAGATTTAAAAATGGTTTCGTCATAATGATATGCACGCGTATTCAATCTATTTTCATGTACTAGCTTAGGATTTTTTAAGTTAGAGGGAATAAACTCAGTTACACTCATGACTGCTTGACCTCTTTCTTGCTTTTGTCATTTGATTATTAATACCTTCTCTATGGTAGTGTACTGTTTTACTTCATTTCTTATACTTATATAGGATTTGATTTGGATGTTATGAAGCTGTGATTACGTCGCTCATACTGGTGTAATTTCGGACTACTCTTACTCGAAGCATTGGAAACAAAATCTCAAACACGTAGTCATACTTAGTAGAACAATGAATAAATCGTGCGCAATGGCAATCATACTTTGACTATATGAACACTCCAATGTTAATTTCTTCACCCAAAGAACAAGAATCTCAATTGGTTGATGATGGAGAATTGACCACTTCTTGACATTCAAAGACCGGCAGGCAGTCTATTCATGCCAATAGCATGTGTTGGTTGCGTGCTTGGACTATATCTGTGATAACGGGAAAAGCTCGTCCGTAATTCACGGATGCTTGGTGTCCGTCTCATTTTGTTTCGGGCGAGAGTTGAGGGGGCCTGAAAGTTCGTTTCTTTCAATTTAATCCACGAAACAGAATCGAAGTTCCCCAGATTAAACGTATGCTTTCCTGTGGTTTCCATGGCAGCAAAGATAATTTCCGCCCAAAGACTCCAATTTTACCAATTTTACCAATTTTACTCAAGAAAACGCACGCACCTTTCCAGCGCTTCGGTCAAACCCAATAGTATCTATGAGGTCTTGTGCTTTTGCTGACCCAGTCGTTGTAGTCATTTTAATATTGCTTGACTAATTTACCTAGATAGTTTGGTATTATTTTTGTTTGATATGTTTTTACTCACCGGATGTGTTTTAGAACTTTGTTCCAGCCTAGATTTCTATGGGAAACTGTGATCCATCGTTTTCGCTCGTATTTGACGTTTGCAATTTGTTTAAACACCGTAAATTAAATAAATCATCAAAACATGTTAAGCTTTTACGTACAATATGAAAGCTGGAAAAGCAGACATTACAAAAAATTAGCCATACGAGGGTAAGTTAGTTTTTTGAAGATCATTTCACAAGCGACCATCTAATAAAGATTCATGTGTCAGTTAAAGGATATAAAGACAGTAGGCGAATTACGGGTAGCCATAGTAAGTGTCATAATTAAACTTTATTTTCGATTTCTTGGTAATCAAACTTAGTCGTATCCTCTAATTTTCTTTGAATTTCCATGTTATATCCAACATTTATGCTAATGCTTTTTAGGAAGTCTGCGTCAGTAGAGGCTTTTCTTGGATTTGGAGCATCGAAAATAACATCAAGCTCTTCTAACGATAGACCTTTTGTCTCGACGAAGAAGAAATAAACAATAAAGAACTCAAATATATCGAAGAAAACGTAGAACACGTAGAACCAATAACTGATGTTTTGCATAGCCTTTGGTGCAGCAAATTGGTTGACGAATTGGGCTACACCAGCAGTGACATTCAAAACCAATTGAGATTTTGATCTTAGTAAATTGGAAGATACCTCAGATGGATAGATGGGCTGCATTGGAGTAAATGCAAAAGAGAACACGACACCAAAGAGATAAATGAAAACCAATGTACCAGTTGATGCACCATTAGAGCCGGTGGCCTTGAACCTAGCAGTAGAAATGGCTAAACCAGTAAGTGCTAGAGCAGAACCTAGAGTGGAACCCATAAACATTTTTCTTCTTCCAACCTTGTCATGAGCAAATGAACCGCAGATAGATGCAACCCATGAAACAATAGAGTAAATTCCATTCATTAAAACATTAGTGCTAGTAGAGGTCATCCCAACATTTGTTAGCATAGTTGGTAAATAATAAGAGCAGACATTGTTACCAGAGAATTGACCAAACCATGCCATTGCAACAACTAGACCAGTCCTGTAACGATTTGATCTTGTTCGAACAAGGGGTCTCAAGTCCAACACCCTAATTGGATCAGCCAACTGAACACCTTGGAAAGATTCCACCATTTCAGCAATTTCAACATCAATTAGAGGATGCGATTCATCGCCGTTACAATGATATTTGGCAATAAATTTCCTAGCTTCTTCTTCACGACCCACACCAACCAGCCATCTAGGTGATTCTGGCAGAATCCATCCAAAGATACAAACAAATGCTGGGAACATAAGTTGGAGCCATAATGGAAGCTTGAAAGACATTGGTTCTCCTGGATGGTGAAGTTCTGCGCCATAAGCACTGAAAGCTGCAACCAACGATCCCGCATACCATAGCGTATTGTATAAACCAGCCACTTTACCTCTCATATGTGCTGGCGCAACCTCAACACAGTAACTTGGAGCTGCAGAGCAGGCAATGGTAGCAGCAAAGGCCAACAACCATCTACCACCAATCAAAGCTCCTTTGGTGGATGTGGCAGCAGTTACAATAGCAGCAACAACAACACCGAAACATCCAACTAAAATAGCAATCTTTCTTCCTTTCCAGTCCATCAAGGAAACAAAGAATGCCCCACAAATTTGTCCGATGTTATAAATTGAAAAAACAAGACCTGTTCCGGTGGAAGAATTCACATCCAAATTGTAGTACTTTAAATACGCTTCCATCGTGTAAATAGACCCCATTAACGAACCATCGTAACCTTGCATTGTAGAACAGAAGTAAACAATGAAACACATGCCGTACAATTTCCAGTATTGACGGGACCATGCGTTAGGCAATTCAATTCCCTCCAAAGGATTGCCAGTGCTTTTGCTATCGACCTTCCCATCAACCAAATCATTCAAATTGGCCGATTCAACGTGAGTAACCTCTGGTTTCTCCTTCACTAATGAATTAGAGCTCGAACTGTGCTCTAACATTTTCCTCTGCTATTCTTATTATTATTATTATTACTACTATAATTTTGCAATAAAAAGAATTATAGTTTGCTGTTGTTGGTAAAAATATCAAAAACAAAACACTCCCAGCTCAATCCTTCTACTATTTTTCCTCAAAACACCTTCTTTTATAATTTTGTTCCAATTCATCTTATTTTAACCATTTAGTTTCACACTCTCTGCTAGACATTATCTACACTGGGGTGTTTCCATATTGTTCCCCAGAATTGTCTTTTCTACAACACTCTCCAACACCCAGTAATTTTCTAACTACCCCCATTTGAACCATAAGGTTCATCACATATTCTACTTTGCATCATGTACCTATATTTTTGTCACTATGCGAGTTGTCTGTATCACATAATTTACCCATGTCGTTAGCACCGTCATGTTTTCCCAATGCGCTGCCCAACCATCAACACACTTGATACTGCGGCCGGTAGCCGGCAGGCACGGAAGGGATTCTCCGTGAAAAATGGACCGATGTGGCCCATAAACATGTTGGGTGTCACTAGTTACCGGAACGCTCCTCCCGACCATAGTAAACCACCTGCCGCCTATCGAGCAGCAGGTTGAAAAATGGCTGAAACAGAAAAAGATGCGGCGTATGCAAGATCTTTTTAATGGGCGTTGTCCGTAGCAACAACCCGAAATTATATCTGGGGTATTTGTCTCGACGGACAGGAGCGAACCGGTAAACATCGTTCAATACGTGTCACGTGCTTATTTGATCCATTCATGCCTGTGTGATTACCCGCAATTGGCGATGTTTGTGTTCAAATGGTTGAAACGAGCCGGCAGAGCCGGCTCGTTTGGATATAGAGAGTCCCCAGACAGTTAAGCAGCACTATCTGGTTATTGTTGGTGCAGCTGAGAGTTTATTTGATTCTCAATAAGAATACGAATAGGCTGCACTATTAGGATCTTGTTGTGTATTGAGAACAAAAACGAAGGTAAGAGAAAGTGGAGGGATGAACAAGCCTCCACCACGAGCAGATGCACCTCAGGTTGTCAGAATGCAAGGAAAACGCAATGCAACAACGAAAAGCTCGTCGTCCACAACGGTACCTACAAATAGTAGCACAGTGTACACGCCGCTTAAACACAAAATGGCAGAAAAATCAAGTTTCAAAGCAGAGGAGCCTGTAAAATCATTTGACGTGTCCCCCTTTGTGCTTCATGAGAGCATTCTCAATAACAACAAATTGGTTGAGTTTGAGCAGCAGGAAAGGTGCATGCATCAAATATTCAGCCATCAACGCATTGTGTTGCAGTCTGTCGCAAACACATCACATTGTCATGAGATGTGGGAAAGGGAACAGGCGCTGATCGATGAGCACATGCCAAATGCTGTGCAGGAATTCGAAATTTGTGGTTCGTCGCACGACCTATACAAACAGCTTCGGCATTTCCAGCAAAATTTTGTGCAGGAAGAGTCGTGGAAGTATCAGTGAATAGTTCTCAGATGCAAATACGGTATGGAGGTGTTTGTGTTGCGACAAAACTTGAGACAAGTGTGGGACTAACGTTTCATGTCGGAGGATACGATGCCCTAGAACACTTTCCACGAAATTTGCAAGAGTTTTCTGTGCGTTTTACATTTTCAGTGGTATTTTTTTTTATTTTTTGCATAAATGATAGTTCCCCTTTTTAAGATGTGGCGAATAAAGCTAGTCGAAGACTACCAGATCGTAGGTACTAGCTGAATAGACTTGGTTGGTTCGTTAACGAATAGTAACCATCTTCTTAGAATTATTAACTAGGAAATAAAATACTGTGCGTTATGAATGTCATTAGATTGCAAAGAAGGTTCCCTGAATTGACTCAAGAAGATCTCTTCGACTTCATCGAACAATTCAGGAACGTAGATTTAGAGGATAAAGGATGGGTTGCAAAACCGCAAATTTTAGAATCTATATCAAAATCTGGTGTTGCATCATATGATGAGGCTAGAGAGACATTGAAAACTGTAGACGTGGACGCTTCCGGACATGTCGAGTTAGAAGACTATGTGGAATTGTTAGCTAAATTGAAATCTAGTGGTTCGGGAGCTGGTTTAAGCAGTGCTCCGCAGACAAGCTTCCCCGGTATTTCTCAGGATAAAGCCGCACCAGCAGTTCCGGTTAAACCTAATGTTGTTGGGTTACAGCATAAGGGTACTGGTGAAAATGCTCGTATTATTGTTGGTGGGGCCACTTCTGGTAGTACGCATACGATTAATGAGGAAGAAAGACATGCGTTCACGACGCATATCAATTCGGTTTTGGCTGGTGACCCAGACATTGGTCATAGGCTACCCTTTCCTACAGATACATTCCAATTGTTTGACGAATGTAGAGATGGTCTTGTGCTATCCAAATTAATCAACGATTCTGTTCCCGACACAATTGACACCCGTGTATTAAATTGGCCCAAAAATAATAAGGCTTTGAACAATTTTACTGCTTCGGAAAATGCTAATATTGTCATCAACTCTGCTAAAGCCATTGGATGTATTGTCGTCAATGTTCATTCTGAGGATATTATTGAGGGGAAAGAGCATTTAATTTTGGGTTTGATTTGGCAAATCATCAGAAGAGGCTTGCTTTCAAAGATTGACATCAAATTGCATCCAGAATTATATCGTTTATTGGAGGAAGATGAAACTTTGGAACAATTTTTGAGGTTACCACCTGAACAAATCTTGTTACGTTGGTTCAATTATCATTTAAAACAAGCAAATTGGCCCCGCAGAGTTTCGAATTTCTCATCAGACATCAAAGATTCCGAGAACTACACTGTTTTGTTGAGCCAATTGGCACCAAATGAATGTTCGTTACAACCTTTGCAAACCCAGGACTTATTAGAAAGAGCTGAACAAGTATTAGAAAATGCGGAAAAATTAGATTGTAGAAAATATTTGACTCCTACTGCTCTTGTTGCTGGTAATCCAAAATTGAATTTGGCATTTGTTGCTCATCTATTCAATACTCACCCTGGCTTAGAACCTTTGGATGAATCAGAGCCTGTTGAGATCGAGGAATTTGATGCAGAAGGTGAACGAGAAGCAAGAGTTTTTACTCTATGGTTGAATTCTCTTGAAGTTGATCCACCCGTTGTATCACTATTCGAGGATTTGAAGGATGGATTGGTTCTTTTACAGGCATATGAAAAGGTCATTCCAAGCTCAGTTGACTGGAGAATCGTCAATAAAAAACCTGCCAATTCTGAACAAGATTTGTCTCGTTTCAAGGCCCTCGAAAATACGAACTATGCTGTTGAATTAGGAAAATCTAGAGGTTTTTCGTTGGTTGGCATTGAAGGCTCTGATATAGTTGATGGTAACAAATTATTGACGTTGGGATTGGTATGGCAATTGATGCGCAAGAATATCGTCAATACCATGAATCAATTGGCCAGTACGGGTAGAGATATGTCCGATGCTCAAATCCTAAAATGGGCGCATGAAACTGTATCAAAGGGAGGTAAGTCTTCTACAATAAGATCATTCTCTGATTCTCAACTATCCAATGCACATTTCTTACTAGATGTTCTAAATGGATTGGCTCCGGGATACGTGGACTATTCTCTAGTTATGCCAGGTAAAAATGAGGAAGAAAGGTATGCCAATGCGAGATTAGCAATATCCATAGCGAGAAAATTGGGAGCCTTGATTTGGTTAGTTCCTGAAGACATCAACGAGGTTCGTTCTAGATTGATTTTGACTTTCGTTGCTTCCTTAATGGCTTTAAAGAAATGAATTTACTTCTCAGAAGAGAGAGCTTATGTGGAGAAGATGTCTAATAATTTCTTTTTTTTGTAAAATGGAGGTAAAAATTCGTCTGTCCAGTATTAAGGGCTCCTGTTTCTGCGCCCCTATACTTGCAGTTATAACTTAGAAAGCGCTTTTTTCTAGTCATGGATTTGAAATATTAGTCTCTATACTATTGTTTAAGTAATCATTGTAACAAAATAAAGAGCAAATTAAGATCACAGAAAAATTTAATGACTAACTACATAGGTATTCTGGTATCTTTAATCTGGTCCTTTAATTTTTCATCCCACTCCAATTTAAGTTCTTGGATGTACTTATAGACATCGCTAAGTCCCGTGGGTTCAATATCATCGATCTTTATATATTCTAAGCCTTCCCTTGTGGTTGCAGAACCAAATTTGGACTCTTGCTTTTCAAATCTTGGATTTGCTAAGGTAGAAACATAAACAGGAGCATTTGCAGCTTTATATCCGCTAATATTATGCCAAGGAGATCCTATCCACCTTGCCATATAAAATAAGAATAGCATACTGTAATATGTGAAAAAGTTCAAGTATTGAAAAAATGAAGCACTCGTAAAAATTCCTGGGTGTGTTACATATTGGTGGATGCCTTTTTTCCTCATATCTTCATAAGTAGCTAAGTGTAATAAGTCTACCAGTCTCTTAGAGCCTTCGTATGATGCATCTGTTTGGAGAAGCTCGATATCTTGCAAAGAGAGATACTTAGGATGAGACATGATGCTCGAAATCCAGACAACTGTCCCTTTACCAGCTTCCAACAATGGCATAATACACTGGATTAGATAGTAGGGTCCAAAAACGTTTGCCTGAAAGACCAAACCAAGTCCATCCTTTGACTTAACTCCGACTTTTTGAATCTTGTACGTTGGATTCGTAACAGCTTCTAATGGATTCATGAGCACTTCCTTTGTTGCTGCAATCCAGTCAATGCCGGAATACACTCCCTGTGCTGCATTGACAAAGAAATGTGTAATGTGATCGTACTTTTTTGTGAGCTCATAGTATGCTCCCAGCACACTCACCATATTGGTAAAATCGACTAAAAGATAATCATAGTCAACTGATCCAGGTCGTTGATTTTTCTTTGCAAATTTTTCAATTAGATCAATACATTCACGTACTCTTGGTAATGTCCTAGATGTGACAACTATTGTCAGGCGATCCTCAGGCTCGATCTGCTGTATTAATCGATAAGCAATGTTCAACCCAAGATGGCTGTTTGTACCGGTAATTACTGCAACTTTGTGCTCAACCATAGTCAATAGTGTAAAAAATAATTTTCAGACGATAGAGCCTTAAGAAATTTAACTTAATTAAAGCTGAAATAGTTGACCTTTGGTATTGCAATGTTTGTTGTCGGTTCAACTTAAATATCAGTCTTTGGAAAATCGTATATTTTTCTCGAACCAAGGCAAAAATTGAAGACTCTCGTAAAAGCTTCGAACTCGAAATTTTCGACCGAAGGATTCTTCATAGTTAACATATAAAATGGTGTTCATATACTAGAGCACTATTTAAAATGAAATTGTTATTAGTCAACAGCAAAATAATCGATACATCTACAACCACATCCCGAAGGACATTCATCGCCATTTTCCCACCATATTTCAGCGCAAGCTCTATGGGTCACGTGCTGACAGTTTCCACACACAAATACTTGGCTATTGACCTTTAAACCACAATAACAACAGTTATGATGCGATTTTACATCATTGGTGTCCAACCAAACATTCTTGATTCCCTTATAAATATCTAAGGATGTCTCTTGTTCTATCGACTTAAGATATTCTGGTTCAGTGTTGCAATTGACATTAAATTTTAGCATTTCTGCCCTATCTAGAGGCAACTGCCAAATGTAGAGCATTTCTGCATATTGAAGCCTGTACTTTCTGCATTTCACTTCAGTTTCAGGGTCTAGTAGTGAGGGCACTCTAGGCAATAAAGCGAGATCTAAAACATCATCATGAATAATCTGTATGTTAACGTCGGGTATCATCGCCGCAGCTTCAGAATACCCTGTATTCATAATCGAGTGCGTTTTAAGGTTTTTACCGGTATGGGAATCATGATTTTGACCAAAGTAGTCATCGTGTAAGATAGAGGATCCATCGTGAAAGGAAGCGGGATTGTTTCCGTAACGCAATCTTACTTTTTGGATGGGTGCCTCTCCGGAGACATGGGAATTTGCAGTAGACTGATAGAATGGCGATGAACTGTAATTGTTATTGTAAAAAGTTACCGTGGTATTATTTTGTTCATTTTTTACAGTGTTGTTAAGATCTTTGGCAGTCGGCGGTCTCCCCAGAGTAACTAGGATACAGCTCATCATTGCTAACATTTGTACGTTTTTACATTTTTCAAAATATTCGAATACCCGTTTAATGAAAAGTTTGCCCCCTAAGTCATGTTGATCCCAGCCGTAGTTGTAGTAGTTTCCTTCTGCTCTCCCGATAAAGACATCTGCTATCATTCTCCAGCATTGGGCTATATCGTCATAACCATATTTCTCTGCAACGGTGGCATTATATTTTGCTACAGCCTCTGAAGATTCTCCAAAGAGAATGTACTCCTCTGCCAACGCCTTTTTGTCGGGTATAAGGTGACTAAAATCTTTTATGAAGATGATGCACTTCCCTTTCTTCACTGAGTCACTGGTTTTTCCCGATGCACTGGCATTTGATCTGGTTGCTGTTTCATAAACTTTCGGCAGCATTGGCATTCTTGTTCTTAAGGTTATGTCATTTTTTAAGATATCATCCCAATAGTCATTATAGCTATCATCACTATCATCTGAATCTGAATCTGAGGTTTGGTTTCCAGACTCGCTCGCATGCTGCGAATAAGTAGACAATGTCTCCTGATATGTTTTAGGCCTTTTTGTGTTAGATTTTGATTCAGTTTCGTCGTAAAGTGCCTCTGGTCTATTCGAGTTTTTTGATTTCATTAACCCACCAAAACCTGTCTGTCCGATGTTGAGTATCGACTGTTGCTTTCTTTCTGATTTATTTCCATTCATAAAAAAGCAAACCAGTTCTCCGCTAGGAGTCCAAACAGCCCCGCAGCCATTAGGGACAGGAGTACTATCAAACTTTGGTTCATAAGGACCAGAAAATACCTCGACTGAGCCTCCGAACTCACTAGCTTCCTGGTCTTCTGAAATAGATGATATTTCAGTTTCTATTTCACTTTGCTCATCTGAACTGGCTGTATGTGAACCATGAACCGAATGCTGCTCAGCAAAGTCAAAACTAAACAGTCGTTCGTTCTCCTCTTCTAAATGAGATATATCTAGATTGACTTTTTCACCAAGCAAATACTGCAAGCAAGGCTCAAGGCAATATCTATTGAGATCTGTGTATCTTTTTGTTATCTCTTTTAAGGTTTCTGTAATCTCTCGTCTTCTATCCTCGTGGAGTTCTCTATTCTCTTCAATCTTGAAAATTGGCAGGTTTCCCTTGGACGGATAATCATGAGGAAAGTTGATAACAATTCGCATAAAAATATATTTATCAGGATCTGCCTCCACCCATGGACCACTTAGGGTAAGAACAAGCTCGCCTGTTGATACAGAAATTCTTTCAAAGATGATTCTCGGAAATTTATGGCCAACAGCACTAACTTCCTCACCTAGATTGTTAATACGGGACTCTTCGAAGAAGTCTTGATCTGAAGTATCGTTATGCATTCTAACACCTGAAACCCACTGCAATTGGTCTATTTGGTTTTCACGTTTGTAGTTCTTCAGTCCCGATTTCGTAACAAAAGTTTCTTTGGGTACGTGAATGCTAGAACTTTTCTGCTCTAAACTCGACTTATGAGGTTCGTTTCTGAACGTCGAGTAGTCATAATCCACTAACTTATCCTTTAATTCTTTACCACACTCATAATAGGCCTTTTCATATACTACATCTGGTGTCTGCCATAACTTAAGATCGCAATCCTTGGACCATGTCACCAGTTGAAACTCTCGATCATCAACAGAAGTGTTATAGCCGTGTCTTGTTCTCCACAAGAAATCGGTGACCCTATCCGTATGTCCTTTGAATACGTATGTAGGTTGAAGTCTAGAAGTTTTGTTTTCAGGATCTTCCATGTCGTTTAGTCGTCCTGCTAAAAAGATGGAATTGTTTCCGCCAACCATTGGCATAATACAATATCCCTCTCCAAATGGCAAATACCTTCCTCTCCAAACAGGGAAATCTGTTAATATCGTTTTCTGTAATTCATCGCCCGTTTTATTAATATCCCAAAATTTCACTGTCCCATCGTTTGAACTAGACATTATCTCTGCCTCATTGAATCTATTAAAGTCGATACTGTTAACACTGCCAACATGACCTCTTAGAACTGACAGAGGGTTTGTCCCTTTTCTGATATCCCAAATGAAAACATCGTTTGCGTGTGACGAAGCTAATACGTTCGGATTTTGATAGTTCCATTTAACTTGGGATGCTCCGGATCTCCAATTACTGGTTTGATAATACGGTTTCTTTGGACTTCTCATATCCCAAGCGAGCACATATGTATCGATAGAGCATGTCGCCAATATTTCAGAGTGGATTGGATGGAAGTTTATATCGGTGATAGCCCTGAAATGGCCATGTAGAACGTGTTCCACTGCCTTCGAAGAACTTCTGGATAAATTCCAAACAATTGCCTTCTGGTTAGAGGTAGATATCACCCAGGAATGTCTTGCTGGATTTGGACACCATTGAACATCTGCAACTTCCCAGGAAGTTATGTGGTGTAGCCATCTAGGCTCTGAGAATGGATCATCCAAATCAATGATGTACAAACCGGTCCTGCTGGCCAACACAACGTCCCTTCCAGAAGGGTTGATTGAAACTGCATTAAATCCGCCATCTACCCTAAGGGATAGAGACTTACCGAATGTTGGTGATTTGTAGGGATCATCTCCAATAAATCCTGACATTACAGCTGCTTTAAGTCTTTTCCTTTTCCTTTTAATGTTTCCTATATTTCATTTCTCATCTTAGTGTTAGAAAAATGCATTTATAAGATATTTTCATACTAGAAAACTATTTCAACATCACTATTAAAAAAAATACTGAAACTAAAGCAACTAAAAACATATCATTCTCTTGTAACGGCATCGAATATAGCATCGAATGGTGCCCTGAAATTTGTCCATCTCTCAAACTGCTCGACACCCTGGTGAACCAACATGTGGGCTCCTGGAACGGTATTCCAATTGAATTTGTCGTGAGCAATCTTCATGACGCTGGTAACAGCAGGCTTGTAAGCGGCATCTAACAACGATGGCAAACCATAAGAAGATGAGCCTTTAACTAAAAGTCTTTCTATTTTGTCCACAAGTTGAGAATCCAAAGGCTTGTCAGCTGGAACACAAGAAACAGCCACTGAAATTCGGTCACTAATCGAGTTAATTTGTTCGATGCTTTCGACAACGACAACATTATACTTGGCAAACTCCTTCTGAAGTTCGAACAACTTTGAAGAAGTTCTGTTCACCATGAAAATTCTGTCGCATTCTAAATGGCTTAAAGCATAAATAGCCGCTCTTGATGTGCCGCCAGCGCCGATAATCAAGCCCGATGTTCCCTTAACGGATGCAGGCACACCGTTGGATGTCAAAGCATTTTTTATACCCAACCAGTCAGTGTTATCACCCTTAAAACGGCCGTTACCTAAAGGAATAACGGTGTTTACAGCACCAATTACTTTTGCAGCGTCGCTAAGCTCAGTCATATGCTTGATGATGTCGACTTTTAACGGAATCGTGACAGCAATACCACCAACGTTTTCATCATTCAATAGCACGTTTTTGACTTTTTCCACGTCATCAGTCTCGAACTTTTCAAATTTATGTGGCAACCCTAGCACTTGGTAGCCAGTATTGTGTAAAACTGGTGATCTCGAATGACCAATTGGAGAGCCCGCAACAAAGAATTTCTTCGCAGGTAACCCCCCTAATTCATGGTAAATTGAGTTGATTTGTGCCAAGGTCAATTGACCAGGAGCAGAAGCTGATGGCAAAAGTTCAGAGGTGATTGGAGTTAAGACATTATTCAAGACCCTTGAAATCTTACCAAATTCTGTCATATTGATTGCGATTAATGGTTTTGAAGTGTGGACTGCCCTAAATTTTTCTAGTGCCATGTTATCATCGAAGCTAGTTGCAGTACCGACAAATTTGATGACATCAACATCCAAGGTTAGAGCTTGATTGTACCTATTCTCCCATTCAGAATCATCCCATGGGAAGATAGCTCCAAAATCATGGTGTGAACCAATTATCTTTGTTGTGCCCCTCTTGTTGAGAATCTTATATTGCAACTCCGTAGGAAGGGTTAACTCCAAGTCAATATACTCGATGCCACTTTTCAATGCAGTAATTAATAAATCCTCCATTCCTGCAACGTCATCGTCTGAGAAGTGGCCACCCTGCTTCTTAGTTCTTATAGTGAAGATAATTGGCAATGAGTTTGTAGCCGTACGCAAAAGGGAGATTTGCTTGGTAACGAATTCGGGGTTGTAGCTCTTCAAATGGTCTACTCGTAATTCGACAGCATTACATCCGTACGTGACCTCTTTCAATTTAGAAGAATGAGCTGCCAAATCATCAAAGGTCAAACACACGAAGCTAGACCTTTGTGTTGGGACTTTGATTTCAGTTGCTCCCACAATTCTACGAATGAAAGTATCGAATACATTCTTTAGATTTTGGAATTCTGTTTGAGAAGAGCAGTAGGGCGCAAAAAAGTTGAAATTAGAGCATTGGTGATACCATTTCTCACGTCTCTCCCATACATCCCTTATTTCTTCCATGTAGGCTGGTCTAGTAGGATCGCTATTCAAGAATACGATGGTTTCCTCGATATCACGATGTAAATGTAAGACAATACCACCTTGATCAGCAAACTTTTTCAATTCTTTCCTTGAATCTTCACTTTCGACAAGACCACCCCCTGAGGAGAAGACATAACCTTTGTTGCCGTATTTTTCTATCGTGTCCCTAAACATGATCGTTTCTTCCTTCCTAAAGGCGTCCCAACCATGTTTAGAAACGAAATCCTTCACAGTTGCTTCTTCATGGTTCTTTTCAAATTCAACGTCCAAATCCATCAATTTATAACCCAAAGATTGGGCACACCATTTACTCACAGTAGTTTTTCCTGCTGCTCTCATCCCGATGATAACTACACTTTTCTTAGACTCCGACGAACGTGAGGATTCGAGGGGCTCAGCACCATCCAAGTTGGCACCTAGCTCTGAATGTAAAATGTCCCACCACCCGGGCCAAGTTTTCCCAGTACAATGTCTTTCAAGTATTCTAACATGTTTCGAAGTGGCTAACTCAGATTTTGAATTAACCATTCCTGCCAACAAAGAAAAAGACATAGCTACACGGTGGTCATCATAAGATTCGACACCCCACTCAGGTACTTTCAAATCAGTTATGGACTTAACACCATGGACTTGAATACCGTCTGGTAACTCATTCGCTTTGACGCCAAATTTGGCTAGTTCAGTAACCATTGCCAAAATTCTGTTACATTCCTTCACACGCTGATTTGCAATACCTTCAATAGTGGTTGTGTTAGAACTGCCATCATTGGCAACAGCTGCCACAACGCATGCAGTCAAAAATGCATCCGTCATAGGCTCCATATCGACATGTTTCAAAGGCTTCAATTGACCAATTGGAGGACCTGTTACAGTCGTTGACGTTGCGGTTTGACTGACCTTACAGCCCATGGGCTGTAATACGTCGACAGCAAATCTAGCATCCCCTTGAAGAGATTCGTAGCCAATGTTAGGAACAGTCACGGTTGTGCCTGTCATAGCAGCGAAGGCAAGAGGGTAGGTTGCAGAGGACGCATCGGATTCAATGACGTATTCTGGAGGATTGACATATTGTCCCTTTGGAATGTGATAAGTGTATGGCTCAGTGTCAGACTTTACTACCTTGATGCCAAATGCTTCCATCATTTTAATAGTCATATCAACATACAATTGAGAAATTGGTTTTCCTCCAACCAAGGACAAAGTGACAGGGTTTTCTGCATAAGGAGCACACATCAGAATAGAGGAAACATATTGAGAAGAAACTGTTGCAGCCAATTCAATCCTACCTCCCTTAAAATTAGTGTCAGTGTTGATCTTCAATGGCAAGGAGCCCTCCCTATTCAAGTAATCAATTTTTAGACCATTTTCACGAAGAGAGTCTACCAAAGGACCAATAGGTCTTTCTTGCATTCTTGCGTTACCTGTCAATATGACGTTATTCTGGGAAGTGTTACTTTTCACAAGAGCGGCAACGGAGGTCAAAAATCTTGAAGCAGTACCTGCATTACCCAAATAAAGAGGTTCGGAGCAGCTTGTTAGAGTCAATCCCCCATGACCATCAACAACTACAGTTTCTCCATTATCTTGCCATGAGATCGTTGCACCCTTCAATTGTTGAACTGCGTGGAGCATATGCTTCGTATCGTCAGAATGCAACAAATTTTTGATCCTACAAGTGCCTTTACCCAACGAGGCTAAAATTAAAGCACGGTTAGAGATTGACTTGGACCCCGGAGGAGTAATGACCGTTGGTTCTTCGGTTGAAATATTCGAGAACGAGCCAACCATTGTCTCATCGGTCAACACAAATCTCAAATCTTCATCAGAAACCACATGAGCAGATGAACCGTAGCATTTTCCAATAGTTTCCAAAATAACAACCTTCTTTTTAGAGCCATCATTCTTTTTGTCAATACTCATCTTTCTTAATAAGAGATCCAGTGGTGTTTTCTTATTCAATGTTAGATCTTTGAACCATTTCTCATCAGGAGAGATAGGCAGCCCATAAGCGGCCAATATCTTGGTTAGACGAGCAACTTGAGTTGGGGATAGAATGTTCCAGTAACGAGACAACTCAGCCTCTTTGATCATACCGATGGAAACACATTCACCGTGAAGCGCTTGTGGGGTCAAGATAGCTTCATAGGCATGTCCAATAGTATGTCCGAAGTTCAATAGATTTCTCAAACTAGATTCTCTCTCATCACTTGACACCACATGAGCTTTTACCTTAATAGATTCCAGAACTAACTTGAAAATGTGCTCTAGAATCAAGTTGATATTTGTGTAAGAGATTTCATCGATTGTCTCGGGATTTTCCGCATTAGCCACTTTAATATCCTTGGATGCATTCACCACGTCCAAAAAAGACTTGGCATTAATTTCTAACCGCTCAAATTCTTCTGCATTCCAAATGCATGCTGTTTTTATAACTTCTGCTATACCATTGATGAATTCTCTCTTTGGTAAAGTCTCAAGCCATCTGATATCGACAAACACGAATTCAGGTTGCCAAAACGCACCAATGAAATTTTTACCCAATGGAGTGTCGACAGCTGTCTTCCCCCCAATAGATGAATCAACCATTGCAAGCAAGGAAGTAGGCACTTGAATGACACGAACACCTCTCATAAAAGTAGATGCAGCGAAGCCAATCATGTCACCGATGACACCACCACCTACAGCGATGATTACCGTATCACGGGTACAACCTTCTGATAATAAATAATCTTCAATTGCAGCCTTTGTCTCACGGGTCTTGCTACTCTCACCAGGCTTGACTACATATTTTAGTAGACGGGAGCCTTCCGGTAACGATCTTTTCAATAATTGGCACAAATCATGAAAATATGGAACCTTCATGAGATTGGTATCATTGATCAAAACGTAAGTGGATGATTTGCAATCACTTAGAATTGTTTTGATGATGTGATCATGAATGCTGTACCCAACGTGGATCGACTCTTTGCCCAAAATTGGAACTTTCACCAAGTCGACACTCATTTTTTTTAAACTGATCAATTGTGAAGTATAGACTGTAGCTTCTAGCTTAATCTTCTCACCTATATTTAAATTTAAAATTAGTCGGTTGCAAGCCTTTCTTGGCTCTTGCACTTGTTTGACAAAACGGTTGTTCTTACTCTCTTTAAGTACAGAAATGGTTAATAGGAATGTTTTAATTTTTAATTTCAAATTGAGTCATTGAAAAATTATTTCATTCATTCTTCTTGCTTTTGCACATATGATGTACGATGTGCATGCCTGATGCACAGCAAAAAGATAAAACGTGACTAGAGAATGTAGATGCTTATAGTACCAGGTAGTTGGACCATATTGTCTCTGTACTATAAAAGCCCAACTTCATAAGAGCTGCAGAAATTGATAATTTATGTGAGCTGAGCTGATGAAATAAGTAAAAGTCATTTCTTTGCTTACTTATGGATACCTATATCTTATATTCACATGCGCATGTCTTATGACCATCTGGGAAATGAAATGCGCTCACTAAGGTTTCTCCAAAACGACCCTTTGTCGTATATATTTTCTATCTCCTCATGTGAATGGATCACCCTGTAATGCTCCGGTTTATAACGTTTATGATCGTATGGATTAGTCGAATAAAATGTTTCTATCTTAGAAGCACCTCGATCATGGGTGTTTGATTCCCATCCTAAATATTCAGAGTTTGGTTTGTTGTCCGTTTCATCTTCCTGTATTCTATATAGGAGCATTCCATTTGTGTCTCGCACAAGATTTCCATCCCTCATAAATTCCTGAACTATGTACCACTTTTCCTCCTCACTGTTCGTCATTCCATAAGAAATCAAACGCAATTGAGAATAAGAGAACACTAGCATAATTATTCCGAACGAACTAGTTAGTAGTAATAGCGATAAGTAAAACTTATTGTTTTTGAATGAGCTCCAAAAACTTGCCAATCTTAAGGATGCATAGGTAAGTAAAATGCAATTTCCAAGTAGAAATGAGTAGAAGTATTGGTAATTTCCGAACCCAACACAATTATTTATCCAGATACAGTGGTGATCGTGAAACGACACGCATTTTCCACATATAGAGCAATGTTTAGACCGAGGAGCTTTCATAGTCAGACACGTTTTACAAGTGTTGGTCAAATGAAATATTATGTTATCGTATGGAAACTTTGGACCAAGCTCTGCACTTATCGGACTCACCCAAAAGCAGCATATTGCTGCTATTAGTGGCCATTGTATGAGCGGTAAAATCAAGACGCGCTCAATTGCTAATAAATCTCTGGCAATCAATGGAAAAACAGCATGAAAAAACAGTAGGCTGCAACCTAAGAGTATTGCAACATAAAATATAGGCACAACCCAAAACTTCCATCTATATTTTCCATTATCTTTGAACACCGGATAATATACTCGCTCGTAATACCATTGAAAGACCGTGTATGATCGCAGACTTGGCGAGAACACCAAAAGAACAAGTTGTAAAACGAGAAATAAAAGAAATGCTATAAGCATACTGCAGGTTCTGAAAAATACAAGCTTATAATCAAATGAGCCTTCATACAAGCCCTTGCTGCTGTTGGAAACTGTATATTGAGCGCCGGAAGATGATATACAGCACGAAAATCAGTGCCCTGAATTTAAATATGTTAAGTCACGTGAAAGTGTAATTGATCGCTTTGCACATTAAAAATGCGAGCACCAGATATAACTTAATTAACTTTAATCTGAAAGAAGATTGAAGAAGTTCTTCCATTGGTGATGTAAGCTGTCCCGCATTAAATATTCAAACCCTTTCATCACTGTTCTACATACTGCTTGGTTGGTACGAAGAGCTCCAAGAAATTAAGTTCACGAGGACCTAGTTTGATTAGCACTATAATCGGAGAAGACATCAAAAGGATGATGAAAAAAGAGTTTGATAGAATTGAGCTTTTGAAGCACCTGATACGGGTAAATAAGGGTGAACAGTGTTTGTTCAATAGATTTCATGTTAGAACTGACGATATCAGGAAGTATAACATGAACTGTGATCTTATACAATTTGATATGGAGAAATTGAGAATTATATACGATCTGACTGAGCAAGTGAAAAGCGATTCACCTAACGAAAAATTGCTTTACAAGCTTAATGAGGGACTAAAAGTTCTCTTTAACAAAAGCTATAGGGGCAAAAGCTCCCTTTATCCGCATGTTCTTATTGTTGCCGTTCTTGATTTAATGATAAATGTATGTGAGTTGATTGACACGATTGAGATTGAAAATACGTATGGTCCAATAGTAGATTCGATTGAAAAACTTATCTGCCGTCAATTTTTGGCGGAATATTGTGACAGTTTGCTGCAATCTGTAAAAGAGAACACTGTCTAGCACCGTTGTTGGAGTGAGTTAAAGATCTGACTGCCTCGGTCTCAGGCCTCTAATTAACTATGTACAAATTATTTATGTTACCGTTCTAAGCATATCTCTTCAAATGTTTTTACCAATGCGATATCGTTACCACGCTATCCCGAGTAAACCCAGTCCATAATTCTTTTCCAAATCATGGTTGCCATTCTCCTTCCTAAAATTTTGCCGACCAATGGTAAAATTACCCAATTAGATACCTGCCATAATTGCTCTAGTGACCTCTCCCATTCCCTCTGGGCATCAGATAACTGCTTTTCATAAGCATTCAAAACTTCTGAATCATAATCATCTTCGGAACTATCTGTTTCCAAATCGCTTTCTCCGCTTGTGCCATTAGCTCCTCCCTCATCCTCTGTTTCAACTATTTCAATCTCACCTTCATCATCTACAAGTATGTTACTCCCTACCTCATTGATTTCGAGAACGTTTACCCCTCCATCAATACTTTCTTCCAGTCTTCCTTCAAAAGCGAAATTTACTTCTGTTACGTTCATCACTTATAATTATCTAATATGGTTCGCCCCCTTTCTCATTAAACTGTTCTTGACTGAAGCATACAATGCACTACCTAGGAGATCTGGTGTCCGTATACCTGCTGCGTAATTTCTTAGCACGTTTTGCAATGCTCACTATCACTTTTTCTCTTATTTTAATTTGAGATTCGTTAATTTTTGGCGGAATTACGGTGGCAACCAAAGAACTGGCCGATTATAAATAACAGCTCAAGGATAGATCAGTTATTTTGTTTAGTTTCTTGGTAGATTTCGAAATATTTTAGTTGTCCATTGAAAGCTGAACGCAGACATAGGATCGTCATAAAAATTATATGACAGTTCAGCAAAATCTGGCTGTAAGAATATTGAAAAGAGGAATGACAGAGCTAGACACGCTTTCTTTGAAACGCTCGAGCTGGAGGCAATGGTGGGACAATCTGAATTTTGATCCCAAAAGTCACTTGCAGCAGCTACAACAAAATCTTATTGAAGAACTGCAGTTTGCAGATGGAGTGTCAGTTAGCAACACCATGTTCATGGATCAGATCAATCAGTGGCACGTCTCAAATGAAAGGGCAGTTGATGTTAAGATTCCAACTCTGATGATCCATGGGTATGCTTCTTCCTCGATGTCATATTACCGGAATTTTGAGACATTATCCCATCATATCCGCGACGTATATGCCATTGACTTGCCAGGTAATGGACTGTCAAAGGAGCTGCCTTTGGGAGTCAAGGGGGAACATCCACCGGCCATTGAGTTTGAACAGCCTGTCAAACATGAGATTGTAGTGCTCAGAAATCGAATTGATGAGTCGAAATATAGGGAGCATCTTCAAGAGTATGAGAATTACTATATTGACACTCTGGAAAAATGGAGAAAAGAGAATAATTTCCCAAAGGTAAATGTCGTAGGTCATTCGTACGGCGGTTATCTGAGTTTTAAGTATGCTATGAAATATCCAGAAAGGGTTCACAAACTTTGTCTGGTCTCTCCACTTGGAGTAGAAAGGAACATGTATTCTATAAACAATAATCTGAAAGAGGATGAGGAATACGAGGTGCAGTTGAACGACCCGAGTCAGCCAAATTATATCAATCAAAGAAATATACCACAGTTTTTGTTCGAAAAACAAAACAAGGCTTTAAGATACCTAGGTCCTGTCGGAGCAAAATTATGTTGGGGATATGTCAATTCCTCCTATAAACGTGTTCCAAGTGTATCGTACAGGGAGTATGTTTTCCAGCTTGTATATGGTAGAGGTGTTATGAGCTCTACCTCAATAGAGGTCTTCAGACATTTGTTCACGAGGGGCCTTCTCGCGTACGATCCCGTTATGGATCACATGAATCATATTAAGGCCTCAAAATTGATGATGGTATATGGGGAATTCGACTGGATGAATAAATTAGCAGGTAGAGCGGCAATTGATGAATTTAATTCCCTTAGAAGTAGATACGACGGGAGATTTGAAATTATTCCAAACGCCGGACACAACTTGATTTTAGACAATCCAAGGGAATTCGATAGAAAATTGGTTCAGTTTTTGAAGGACGATTGAGAAACACATTCTTGTATATATAAATATCTTTAAATATGTGATAAAGTTGGTTATAATGAGGTTTCACATACATTTGAAGTTATGCAATATAATTTTTACAAAATATTGCCTCTACGTTCTTGATGTTATTTGGGCGAACAGACAAAGCCTGAAATACTGGAATGACAATTTATTTCAAATGTTGACTTTTGATGATGAAAAGAAAAAAAAGACCTTGAGGGCTAAAGACAATCTTTTGAATCAATTCTCTTAGGTAATAGTCAAGATACAATAAAAAGACCACTCCTGCTAGGCTTTCGACCTCTTCTGAAGTCGCCAATCTGTTCGAAAACATTTTGTGATAGAAAGTTGACAATCTAAATTCAAAATCGCATAGGTGTAAGATATCGTGGCCGATATCATTAAGAGATGGAGACAAAAAAAAAGCAGTCACTGGCATGCCAACATTGCCGAATTAAGAGAAGGAAATGTGACTTTGAAAGGCCGTGCTCAAATTGCGTAAAACATGGCGTTGAGTGCGTTTCGGTAGAAAACGATAAAAGAAGGAAAAGATCAAGTTATGACCATGTCGAAAAGCTGGAAGCTGAAATTACCGAGTTGAAGAGAACGATAGATCAATTAAGGTTCCAAGAGCCAAAAGGAGATTCCAGTCTGCTTCCTCCCAGAAATCCTAAGTGGAAGCCATATCTAGCGAGTGTAAGGTCTCCAACTCCATCATTGCCAAATCCCGTAGGTTCTCCCCTGCATAAGAGTAACCAGGTTTTGTCTACAAGTATTTATTCTAGCGATTCCTTAGCGATTACGAAAACGAAGCCAATTGATCTAAACAGCGATATGACAACTTCTAATTTGCGGACCTTATCCCGGTCGCCGATGGTTCTTCCAGCGCTATCTCTGTTTTTTAAATGGTTATATCCTGGACACTACACATTTATTCACAGGGAAACTTTCTTGAGTGCTTTATTTGAAGACACCGCCACGAAAAGTTACTACTGCTCTAAAGAGCTCGTATTTGCCATAGCTGCCCTAGGAAGTAAACTTTCGGACAAATCTGGCGAACTATATCACAAATCTCATGACTACTATACAATGGCTAAGACCAAAGTGCTTAATAAAATATTTCAGTTGGACGGATCAACTGCTAGTTATTCATCTTCCTCTAAGTTGGCGATAGTTCAAACTTTACTATGCCTGGCGTTTTATGATATAGGAAATGGCGAAAATCCACTTGCATGGTACGAATCTGGATTGGCTTTCAGAATGGCTCATGAAATTGGATTACACTTGAACCCTGAAACCTGGGATGATGTTTATGATGACAAATTATCACAGATAGATATAGAAGTTAGAAGCAGAATATACTGGGGATGCTACATTGCGGATCATTTGATAGCTCTTCTCTTTGGTCGTTCCAATTCTCTCCGATTATCAAATTCGACAATTCCAGAGACTGACGAACTTCCTAATATTGATACTGGTATTGAAGATTATCAATACGACCCTACACTGGTCACATCCATTGCAAAGCCATTAAAAAAAATCATTGTTCTATCAAGAATAACAGAAGTTTTCGCACCAAAGATCTTCATACACGCAAATTCGCTAACGGAAAGAAGTGATTATCTTACGAAATTCAATAATGAAATATCTAACTGGAGGAATGATTTACCTGAAGAATTCAAGTTAACGAAGAGGAATCTAATGGATTTTGATTATAATCCTATCCTATCACATGTTTGGTATCATTATTATATCGTGCTTTTATCATATAACAAGCCATTTATTGAGTATTTACCTGAATGCAAGCAGATAATCGAAGATTCTGTTGAAGAATTACATTTTCTGCTCAAATCATTCAGTAAAAAGTTCAAAACATTTCAGAAGAGCAATATTTTTATGGTTTACTCATCTATTTTAGCAATACAATGTTTGAAGACCAATTTGATCAAAAAAGATCGATATACGGGATTCATCGAATTCTTAGGATCTCCCACCTTGAATTATGATTTGGCCAAGAAATTTTATGAGAACGAAATGAGAGTAGCAGGCAGCAATAACAACGGTGCTGCAGAATCCATAGATCTTTTGGGCACATTCTCAAACGGAAATGAGTTCGCATTTGAATATAACTTTGATTTCACTCTTCTAAATGAAATTGATAAATTGATTGGAGGGGGCATCCAATAGCCGGTTCTATGAAGAATAAAACGACTTTAATACCAACTTGAATCAAGACGGTTTAATTGGGCAATAAAAAAACCTTGATCCATTGTTTCAATTAATGAAGGCCAATATTTTGTTACTATTTTACTTGTTGTATACTGTTGCTTGGTTCTTGGTCTTGCTACCTCTCTGACGACTTCTAAAACAAGAGGTACATTTTATTGACATTCATGGAACGACAGCGCCGCTTAAAGTTTACTTAGCAAACCTCCAGGATTAATGAACGATGAATATTCATATATATGTATGTAGTTTGAGGTATCATTCTAAATATTGTTGCAGTTACAAATTCTAATTACAAATAATTACAGTTTGCATGATTTTGTACAGAGTTCTTAGATTATGATACTCTACAAGAGAATTTTACCACATATTTGAAGAAAGATTTCTGTCACATCTAGTATCGCTTATTTCAAGATCTTTGTTTTTCTTCGATCTTGTCAATTCATATCATTCCTATATGCCAAAGTATTACAAAAAAGGACAATATTGTAAGTACGCAAAAGTTTCAAATTCCTATAACATTTCTTAGTATATCAAACCAAGATTCAATTTTAATATATCTAAATTTCAGGTGACTCAGATTTCAGTATGCGAGTTACGCTTAAATTTTTTGTAGGATATTTTGTCTTTTGAAGTGACATCCATTTTCATACTTCTGTGATTATGATGTATTAGTAAAATGTTCCTGAACTTTATTTGTAGACGAAGAGATAAGGTATACTCCAGACACTGAGCAGAAGAAACAGATAAGTCATTTTTGATGAAAGTTAGTTAGCATTCAAAATGGAGCAAAGTGAGTACAATATTACAGATCCCATTCGGGTATGGGAGAGGGGTATATCAAAGGAAAAATCAGGATCTATGACGGATGCAATCAAATACTATAGGAAAGCTTTAAGGCTTGAACCCAATGTAGAAAGGCTTTATAGACAGAAGCTACAAGAGGAGTGGGATTTGAATCAAAAATTGGCCAAGCTAGAGATACGGAACGAATCGTCGCAAAATAATGAAGATGTTGAAGTTGACGGCAGAGAGTTGAGTACAGAAACAACGGATCAAGAGGAAGAAGTTCTTCCTTGCTGGATATTGGACATGCTTCCGGATGATATATTGTCAATGATGGTTCAGGAAGTAATCTTGTCGTGTCCAATTTCATGGGTCAATCTCTCGTTGTCCTGTAAAAAATTCAATCAGCTATGTTTTCACGAGTCTGCACCTTACAGGACATTCGCGGAACATATTTATTCTAAACAGCAATACGACAGACGATCACTGCAAATAAATGGTATCGAAAATGCTTATGTCATGGAGGAAAATATTTGGAATAATGATTATCGTAGAATGTTGAAAGAAAGACCATACATTAAATTCCAAGGGATTTACATAAGTGTCGTGAACTACCTAAGGCATGGAGCTGTACAGGAAGGTTCTTCTTCTCTGATAAACCCCATACACATGATAACATACTATAGGTATTTTAGGTTCTATCCTAATGGGAAGTGTTTACGCTTGGTTACCACCGAAGAGCCTACTGTCATTGTTAGGCAGTTTTCCATAGAAAATCAGCCAGAAATCAAAGAGTCTGATATTTGCTCTTGGTCTTTAAATTTGGACTATTCATTTGGAAGGCTTCTAGTAAAACGTACTAGAAAAAAGGATATGATACATTTCCAAGAAGAGTTAGATATTGTTAATCAAGGACACAAAAGGTTTTCTAAATTGAAATGGGTACAATCCATTGGGACTAAGTCAGACGGAACGATGATGCAATTCTCACTTAAAAAAGAGAAACCATTCGTTTTCTCAAGGGTTAAAGCGTACGATCATGAAAAGTATGTCTTGTAGTATGCTAATATCTCTTAATTATGAATAATGACACGTGAAGATAAGGTCAGTAATGGTTTGGTTAAACAACTCACGTGAATAGCACGTGTAAATATTTCCTGCATAGAAAAACACCATGTGAAAATAAAATATCTTGAAGCTGTCACTAATACGCTTTAATAACGTTGATGCATTGATAAGTAGTTAAAAGGCAATTACAGACTCTTAAACTCTACGAAATCTACTCATATTCGCAATACCAGCATTGAAATTGATTAAGAATCATGGAACAACAAGATTCTGGAGGAATTGCCGATTTATTTGATGTGGATTTGGAAGGGTTAGATTTTGAGACAGCATATGAATTGGTTAACGGGAAAGTAGATGGTTGGGATGATATTAGCGATGGACTTCAGCTTAATTTAACGGAAGATCAGTTACTGGAACAAACATCCGAGCATAATATGCGGCCATTGACGCAAAGCGGACATCTAATGCACGCTGACACGCTGGTTACTTCCAAATCCCCTAATGGACAGATCGTTGGCAATCATTCAAACCCTTTAGAAGGCCTGGGGCATGTACAACTAGAGAGTTTATTGAGCGTGAATGAATCTCATGCAATCGAAAGTTTTCTTGATAGTCTGCTCACTGCTTCTCCAGCCAAAACGATAAGTGCTTCGATGCTGTCACCAGTGCATCAGAAGGCAGAGTTAGCCATAGATCCCAAGAAACAACCAGAAGCAAACTATACTTTACACAAGAATGAACTGCATGGGGATTCAGAGCTTTTGTTAATGGAACATTCATTACCCCTTCAAAATATAAGCGTACACGAGGAAATGGATACGGCTTCAGATGATGGTTCTGCGATGACTAGTGTGGACAAATCCAGAATCACTAGGCTTTCGGACGCGAATTTGCAGGTCAAATCAGCATTCGAAAAGTTTGAGCAAATAGATCCTAAAATACCAGTTGTCAATATTCCCGATGAAATAATACCAGAAGAGGTGAAAAAGGACAGTGCTGAATTAAGGAAATGGAAACATGTGTATTTGGAAAAACAGCGAAGAAACACTTTCAAGAAAGAATATGACGCACTTATTGAGATGATACGTTATCCACGCCCTGAATGGTCTACGCTTAGTAAGAATATACCGAAAATAGAGAAAGTGATATCCCACGAATACAAACTTCCTAAGAAAGAGGGCCGCAGAGTGCCGAAGCACACATTGTTAAATTATGTAATAGAAGACATCCAATTGCTGTTACTCGCAAATGAAGAACTAGAACAATTGTACGTTACTTAATTAATGTCTAATGAAATTTGTTTTTAATGTTGACAAGAGGTGTGAAAGGAACACACTTTGACCGCAACCATTGCCAAAGTGGAGAGAAGCTGAATGAGAATGAAATGAGTAATACTGAACTAATTATACACATATTTACTTACATACACGTTAACTCACAACTCCAGATCTATAAATTCAATTCCTTCAAGATATGACTGGCCAATTCTTTATACATCCATGTATTACCAGAGACTTTTTTGAAATGTACACCAGCTAGACCAACCAATTTTACCTTGACAATGTGGATTTCGAAAATTAAGGGTGGTCTGTCCATCTTTGTTTCTGTTTCATTGGATTCTGAAATAGTCTTATTCATGTCATGAGCCTTAGAATTTGTCAATATATCCTCATTATTGTGCAGCGATTCGAATGAAGCTGTAGATACTTCTTCCAAAATTTGCCCCACACTAGTATGTGGGGACGTTACGGACAGATTTCTTTCATGCGCATTTGCAGCTAAAGGCGTTGCAGGAATGCCAGGTTGTTGTTGCTTGACAGAACCATGTCTTCTTATCGAGCCATGGCGCGAAGATAAAGAGAATTGCCTTCTATGTGATTGGCTTCCAGTTCCTTCTGATTCCAAAGATGATGTCTCGTTAATGACCACAGCTGGGGGTTGCATGGCCGTTTTTCCATTAGGAACATATGATTGTCGATGTGTACAGATAAAACCTCCTTTCACTTCTTTGAATTGGATGTTCAACTTTGTAAGTGTGGTTATGATTTTATAACGAACAACGGGTAAAGGTTTTGACGACGTCGTTTGAACAGAAAAGAAACCCTTCAAAAACAAGGAACGGGGGAAGTCTATTGAAGGCATAGTGCCGAATGGTGCCTTTGAAGCTCTTTCAATAATTTCTGCATCCGTTAATTCTTCAAGTGAAGGTACATCATCAATTGGTACAGGAGATAATGCCGAAGAGTGCTCCAGAAATCCATCATTATTTGCATTAGCTTGCGTTGACATGGCTGTGCCACGTACATCCACATCCGCATCTGCAGCTAATGGATCTGGAGCACGATCATATTTCAGTGATTCACGACGTGCATGACCAACGGATTTGGCTCTCGCACTTGGATGCATCTTTTTACCCTTTGGCAAAGATAAGAAAGGCAGTGGTTTGTTCTCGTCATACTTCACTTTATCAGATTCCTCACTATCCGTGATTTTCAAATCTTCTAATTTTTCCTCCTGCTGTTTTACCAACACATCAGCATTTGGAGGCAATGCAGGCAGCCCTGCATTCAAATCTTTTGATGCACTTGGTTGGAAAAAAGCATCTGAATAAGTATTTGAAGAAGAGGGAACATGCTCAGAAACTGTTCGAGTATGCGTTTTTCTATTCTTAGGGATGGAATTAGAAACGGCTGGAACCGCCTTCGGTTCCAAATTTTGTGCTTGTTGTGTATTAGAGACATGACGATGACGCTGAGAGAATCGTCTGAAAATAGATCCAATCTTGGGCTGTTTGTCAGTTGTTGTAGTGTTGTTGATAGCCAGGCCCGAAGCTTTAACTTTGTACTGCTTCGAGTGATCTTGCTGAGATGGATAATCCGTTGCAGGAGGGGATGGAGACATAACTGTATCAATATCTTGATTAATATCGCTTGATTTTCTCGTAGGTGAAGTATGAGCTTGGGGTGGCACAGATATTTTTGGTGGAATAACAATGTTTGGTAAATTTTTCGCCACATCCAAAGGCATATTAGAGTTATTAGACCTTTCCATATCAGAAGGAATATAGGAGGTTGGGGTTCCAGTTTTATCGACACCTGGTTCTTGAATCTGGGGAATCGCTGCCCTATTACCTCTGGTATCAATGCGGGAAGTAGTATTCGCAGCAAATTCTTCAACAGCAATCGGAACAGAAGTATCCACTGTATCTTCTCCATAGGAAGTGGGTTGCTGCAGTTGTAATTTCATTTGCTCCTGTACCTGCTGCTTTTGAATTTTCTTCGCCAATTTCCTTTTTATCATTTCATCCACAAGATAGTACGTAGAAAGCAAAGGACTAAATGATGTTGTCGGATCTTCCACCGACGAATTCGACTGAATATTATACCAATATTCACGGGAAAGTTGTTTGTATTCTCGCGACTCTACGATATCCTTCAACCATTGAAGTGATTCAGCAACATCGTTGATCAATTCCAAGCGGTACATTTCCTTAAGAACATTTATATCCAGCATCTCAGGTGTGAGAGGAATACGGTTAGGAATATAAGAAGGAGGTGGGAAATCATAACCCCTTTGCATCCATTGGTGATTACACACCTGTTTTAAGCTAGCCCTTTTGCTTGGGTCAACAACTAACATTTTCGATAATAATGAAATACATTCGATTGAAAGATGCTGAGGATATTCAACTTTTCCCTTCTTAATTTTTTCATGCAACACACTGGCATTTTCATCATCAAATGGAACCTTGCCGCACACTAATACGTAAATTACAACACCAAAAGACCATATATCCACTTCTGGTCCTATGTAAGGATGTGCCTTCAATAGTTCAGGCGCCGCAAAGTATAGGGATCCACAAAAGGTATGCAATTGCTTCTTGTTATCATACATGTTAGAAAGCCCGAAATCAATAATTTTAATCTCGCCACTAGTGGAAATCATAATGTTCTCAATTTTCAAATCTCTATGGACAATATTATTCATATGCAAATATTGTAGGGCACTGGCAATTCCGCGAACAAATTTCCTAGCATGGCGCTCTCGTAAGGAGCCATGCTGAATAATATAATCTAGCAATTGTCCTCCTGAGACGTATTCAAAAAGCATATAGAAATGATTGCTCATCGTGCACATTTCAAACAGTCTACATATATGCGGATGATAAAGAATCTGACCCAATGACGCCTCTCGTACCGTTCTACGGTCCCTTGAAAGCTCTTTTTCCAACTTCTTCTTCCTTTCCAATAGTTCTTCCTCCGTCCTTGGAGGCGGAAGTTGGTTCTGCTTATGCATAAAAGATTTCGCTGCTCGGTTTACAATTTTAATTGCACATACCTCATTCGTATACCTATGTTTTGCAAGTTTAACTTTACCCATGGATCCTGCTCCCACTGTCTCAAGAAAATCCCAATCGCCTAACGATTTTCGATGAAAAGGCCTATTGACGCCGTGAACCTCACTCATGTCCGCTCCGTTCTCGCGCTGATCACTTCCACTCTCCTTTTCTTCTTCATTCCTAATGTTAGCTGCAGGCATCAACCCCTGACTACCACTTTTTGACCCCCCTCTCCCCATCATTCGTGGCGTGGCTCTTGCTACCGGCCCCTGCTGTTGTACTCCCGTGTCCTTCTCTTTCTCCCTCGAATCTCCCATCTGAAAGTGTGGGTTCACATGATAATCCTGTGTCGAGGGCATAATAATGTTTTGATAGTCCAATTTGCCCTCTGGGTACCGCTTGTTTGCTCTCAGAGCCTCGCCTCCCACACTTTATACCAATATATTCCCCTGTATTCTTTATACCTTTTTTTCCAAAAAAAAATCAACGCTGAAAGACATTTGCTTCACGTTTTGTACTTCAACAATAGTTGATACGCGGTGTACGGGTGCAAATAGCTGACTTTCGCTTCTCATCGATTACAATGTCTATGAAATGCTATATGCGTAGTCATTGACAATATAAGTACATGCTACCAACTATAGATATTTTCATTATTAAAATCATTGATAAACGTGCCAAAGCTTTTACTGATTGAAATGAGGCATCGCGAATCAAAAAGTTCATTACCCGGTCTCAAATTCTTCGCAGGTGCTCGGGTAACTCGCTTTTGATTTTTTTTATTCGCGTCGTACTTTTTTATTTTGTTATGAACTGCTCTTCAGTATATGATTTAGTTAGACATTTAGGTAACGGCTATGGGCCAGGTTTAAACTATAAACAATATTGGTTTTAAGAACTGAGATCTCCGATAACCAAGAATTGATCAGGTACTTCGCTTTAAATATAGTTAGAAGAAGATCTTTCAGGAAAAAAAATTAGCAATAAAAGCTGTAAAAACCATGACCAGAAGCAGGAGAAAGAGAGAGGAAATAGAAGAGGAACCGAACAAGGTAGTGTGGGAGGAATATGTTGAAGAGAACGTGATAAACCAGTTGAAGAAATTGCCTGGGATCGAAGTAGACTTTACTCAGTTTGAGGAGCTAGTTGCTTCGTGGTCATACCAGTATAGCATGATGTGGTTGAGCAATGTATGCGGAGGGTACTGGACTCAAAATTTGAGCGTAGGAAAGGCCTGGTGGGGGGATATTGGTTTTGACGAGCGGTTAATGCTTGTAGATTATAAGAGTGGATGGCGTATGGACTCTAGGGCGGAGGAAGAGCCAGAATATGAGGAAGAGGAGGAGGATACAGGAGAAATAGAGGAAGTAAAGAATATGTTTGAACAAATTTTGACACGAATGGTGCGGTCACTGGATCAAAACAAACAGGCATTGTTAAGAGATTGGGATGAAATTGTAAAGTATCATGTTAGCAATTCCAGCCAGAATGCATATTTGAGGTGGTACACAGAGGGAGAGGAAGAACGGTTTGCGGAATTGGGAATTGTAAAACAGTTTGAAATTATCTATCATGTGATAAAGTTGATAGAAAGGAAGAATATTGGGTTTCGTAACTATTTGCTGAACCATTTGGACATTTTCCAGTTTCCTGAAATATGGGAGGACAATAGCACGTCGCTAGTGGTTATGCCCACGGGTAAAATCTTGCGGAAGACGGTTGAGATTGAGGATGAGAAGGATCAATTGCATATTCCGATCAAGTTGGAAAATTGTGTTATCATGGAAAAGACAGATGAGAGTATAAATGTCATCCCACTCGATTTTTCGGATCATGTACGTGGATACATGAACAATGTGAAGGTACACTACACTACTTTGACGCATGACTATATCAGTTTCTTGGAATTTCTGCAAGAGGTCGAAGATACAGATTTCCAAGAGTTTTTCCAGGGCATTATCGGTTACCATGCCGAAGCTGAGGTTTACGGACGTAAACTTAACGCTAATAGAATCAAGCAACAATCTTTGCAAGCACTAATGGTCAGAAGAAAGAGATCCTCAAGATTGGTTGCAAGAGAGGAGGAGCTACATAAGAAAGAGGTGGAAACTAAATGGGCTGAAAAATTGGATGGCAGAGAGCATTTCTTACGCCAACGTCAACGAGCAGTCACAAGACGGTGCAAAAAATTGAAAGACACTCTCTGGTCTATACTATGGGACAAGTTCGAAAAAGACTCGCGTTCAGAGAGAATGAAACGTCGTGCCGACTCTATTCAACAACAGGATATTGACGAGTACACATTGTCTCACGGAGAAAACTTCAAAAAGTGGATCATGCCATTGACTGAAGATGATGAAGACGCAACCAGAAGACAGATCAACACTCTGGAAATCCCTGCCGAATGGTGCATCACACAGGACGATCTTTCAAAGCTAAAGCAAAACAACATTCCCACGCACAATCATCAACCAGATAATCAGGATTGGTTTTTAGACTGCATTTGTGGCATGCATTTTTCCTCCGACTTCAAGAGGGTCAAAGACTCCAAAATAGTCTGCTGCGAAAAATGTTTGAAATGGCAACATTGGGAATGTCAGCAACCCTACTTACTTGAAATATTATCATATGGCCATGATCACCCCCTAACTCCCAAAGAGCTAGGTGCTGTCACCATGTATGATGAAAACTTAAGAAGACGCTCTTCAAGAAGAGACCCATCAACTACTTCATCTACTATCTCGATTGAAAACAGACCAACGGACAGAAAACACATCGACACCGCTGAGCCTTTCATATGTCATCGTTGCCTACATCTTCTAGAATCTGAGCTCAGATCCGCCTTCCCATCCCAATTAAACCTCATCAGAGACCGCGAAAGAAAAAAGTCCGAGGAACGCGAGAAGCGTCGTAAAGCGAAAGAGGAGAAAAAACGCCAAAAAGAGCAAAGTAATATCACATCTACATCTCCGCTTCCCTCAACAACCGTTTCTCTCACTCCACTCAACATTCCTACCCTACCTAGCACTACTACGCCTACTCCTACATTTGTAACTGCTAAGCCTCGACCTGCTTTATGGCAATTGAATAGCCAGGTATCAGCAGCGGAACAACAACATCCACCGCGTGACACAAAATACTACTCCGTGGCTCCAAACCAATCAATAAATCCACCTTCTACTGATGGTTGATGCCTTCGCACTTGCATTAAACGCGATGCCCGACAAAAATAATGCTCAAATGCGCCATTTATTCACCTTTTAACGGCCGTCGGAGGCATCTTGCACACACGTGACTACTATGTGCCGTTTCGGGGAATTCCTTCCGGAAGAGTTTCTAGATTCTCGAACGTACGTGACCTGCCGCCTGCGTTTCTTTTCTTTTGCCTGTTGTGGGAATACTGCGCGAACTAGCAAAATGCGTGCGGCGCCCTGGCAAAAAGCGTGGGGAGAGAGCCTTCAGCCTGAGCACGGAAATAGCACACAGGAAAGAAAGTTTGCGTATGCTTGATAGGCTCGCTTTTTGGTGTGATGATGAAAGCGCAACCGAAGGAATTTTATGAGTAGGAATAGGAAAATCTCTCAGCTGCTGTAGAGGTATTACGAAAGTACCGGGAAGTATATATGAACAAGACGGCAAAAGTTTGACCGCATGCTGTGATTAATATTATATAGTGTGTAGAGCGAGAAGGACATCTTGGAATATAAGGCGAGTGACAAGAGCAGAGACCCATTAGTATTAATATAGTGCAAGAGAAGCTATAGTTTACATTTTTTAACTTTGGTCGAATTGAATTTTGAAACGAAGGACAGAGGATTTCAAGGACTGAGAAATGGGCATGTTGGTCGCTAATCCAGTTGGAATACAGACCTCAGGCAACGTACTGAATGAGTTAAGAGTAGCGCGTGAATTAATTGACGTTGAAAGGACACAAGCGATGGATATGAAGCGGAAGAAAGAGGAAGGAGCATGGCTTGATGGTAGCACTTTAACACCGTCGATGTGGAGCGTCGTAAGCCAGATTAAGAAAAGAAGCGTAGAACAGGGGTACGGCGAACGTCGGGTGGCAAGTTCATTTATGAGCACGGATTTTTCAGCAGGGGAAGTTCCAGGGTTGATGTACGGTATGTCAGGTGCATTTAGTAGTTCCGAAGATAATGTTTCAGAGACAGATATCTCGGTCGAGGAAGATTCAGGTTTAGAGGGGGTGAAATGGTCACACCCATTAAGTGGCGAGGAGTGTTGCGGTGAGGCTACTGGAGTTGGTAGTTTGCCGTACACGAAGCTTGTAAATTTACAAGATTTGGATCTCATGGACACGATTACAAGAGAGGATATTGTTGAGGTTATAAAACCAATATATGAGCGCCCAAAATGTGTTTCGATAGACAAGTTTTTAAGGGGCCCAAGGGAGGGACGAAGATCGTTTCAGAGTTATACGGGGGTGCTCTTCCAGGAGAAGGTTGTTGAAATGGAACAATGGCCAGCCTCGCAGCGGACAGCGGATCTGGAAGCTGCATTACAAGTACCAGATGCTGGGACTCACAAAAGAACACGCCAGCAATCACTTAACCCCTCTTTTTTGAGACTTTATGCATTAGAGACTGGTATGAAAAAGAAAAACATACTGCCTGATTTAAACGTAGACGAAATGATTTTAGAGAAATTATCCTGTCGCGAAATTAGCCGGCTGAACATACCGCTGGATTCCAGCAATGGAATAACTGCCGAACAAATAAAATTGGCTCTGATAACTAGAAAGAAATTATGGTCGGAAATGTGTCGTATCACAAGAACTGACCTACACGGAGAACACGCACCCTCAAATCTGAAATTTGTTAGACTAAACGACGACGACAAAACAGATTCGCGACGCCTTTCTAAAACATCCTCACTTGAAGACTCTACAACTTCGAAAAATAATGCCGCTGCCCAATCAAGTTTCAGTGCTGCAACATCTTTGGTTCGACTTAACTCTGAGGTCAAGCCATGGTCTCAACCTCAAATGACTCAGCCAATGATGTTTAAACCCTGTGGAAAAATTTCTTTGGGCAAATGCATGAACAGCAGGGAGCTTCAATATGTGGTGAAAGGTTGGTGCGATTATAGATTTGCATGATTATTGAATGTAATTACGACAATAATTCCCTTTTTGTTTAACCTATCATTTTTGCAGCATATCAATTTTTAATTCAATATTTACATTTTAATTATAAATTTAAGATAAGAATTCCCAGTTTCCTAAAAGAGACTTTTAACTTAATGTTGCTGAAATAATTCTCTGCGACAGAAATTTGCAGCCCTTTTAATCTTGCAGGAACTCTATTTCCAAGTTGCACCTGCATTATCTTTTTATTCATTTTTTAGTCTCGTGACTTCACTTCCTTCTTGTCGGAGGGCACAATGCTCAAATCACGTGGAAGCCACACATTTTAAATTCACTAATTTTTTTTTCAACATCTGCGGCTGTTTACACAGATGTATAATATATCAGTCGAGAATGAAAAGAAAGCGTAATTATATAGTGAATAATGATTTCCAATTCAGTTGTTGTTATAACGTCTTGAACTTCTGTTCTTGTTGGATTTAGCACGAATCCAATTTCTGTTTGAGCGCACTGACCTTCTTTCCAACTGCTCAACTTCTGCCCTTCAGTCACCTTCAAGCTTAGCATAATTTAGAGGTAGGTTCGATGAGCTCCCAACATGTATTCAAAAAAATAAGACCAGAGAAGATTCGCCGTGTTGCTGTTATAGGTGCGGGTCCTGTGGGCTCTGGTCTAACCAAAGCGTTGTTAAACGAAAGACATTTCGACAAAATCAAAGTTTTCGAGAAGAGAGATTCGTTCGGTGGACTGTGGAACTATACTAAACCATTGTTGAAACATGCAAATGCTACTTCGTGCCCAAAAGTTCCATGTGAACAGCCAAATGTAAGAATACTCCCACAAGCGACATTAGAAGACTCCAATGTCTTTCAGACGGCAGTTTACAAGTACTTAGATACCAATGTGCCTAAGCATTTAATGGAATACAAAGGTAACAAGTTCCCTGAGGGTACACCATTGTTTCCTATAAGAGAACAAGTTCTGGATTATATCGTTAAGTACTCGAAGAAAATCGAGGATCACGTTAACTTCAATACCGAGGTGGTGAGGGTTAGCTATAACGATTCTTCCGAGGAATACACAGTTAGAACAGAGAATTTGTTAACTAAGGAAGAAAATGAAGAGTCATTTGATGCCGTGGCTGTAGCTACTGGTTTCTATGACTTACCGTTCATTCCTTCACGCCCTGGTTTGAAAGAATGGCACGATAAGTATCCATCTTCTGTATGCCATGCCAAAGATTTTGATTGTCCAGAAGATTTCTTGTATTCAAAGGGTGAGATTCTTATCGTTGGTAATAGTGCCTCTGCATCTGATCTAGCTTTTGAATTAGCGACTTTGACAAAAAGACCAATTTATAAATCAAAAAGATCTGAAACTAAATTACCAGCACCTCCTTCTCCAAACATCAAAGATGTTCCTGACATCAAGCACTTTAGTCCTGAGACGCGTTCCATTACATTTGTGGATGGAAGTGAGTTGAAAAATGTGGAAAGAATCATTTTCTGCACAGGTTATCTTAAATCTATGCCATTCCTACCAACAGGCGTAGAAGGTCAAGGAAATGAGATTCTAAATGGTTTAATTACTAGTGGTAGACGTGTCAACAATTTGTACAATCACATCACATCTATTCAGCTTCCCACATTCGGTGTGATCGGATTGCCACGTTTCGTCCTACCCACACGGTTATCCGAAACACAAGGTGCTTGGTTAAGTAGAGTTTGGTCAGGTAGAATAGATCTACCATCTATTGAGGTTCAAATTAAATATCACAATTGGTTTGTTGAGAACAACGGCGATGGCTCAACCTATCATGATTTGAATTTCCCGCAAGATGTACAGTATTCACAGAGATTAAATCGCGAAATCAGACATGCAGGGAACGGTGGGTACTTTGGTGTTGAATGGAAAGGCGATCAAATCAAAATAAGATCGTCTATCAATGCTCTGAAAGAGGGATATGTGTCCTATCAACAGGAAACTGGAAGAAATGCTCTTACAATCGAAGAATTAATAGATGCTGGATATTTCCAATGGCCAACGGATGCCAAATCATGCGTTCAAATCCCATCATTTGCCCCATGAATCGAGTTAAAGACAAACAATCAATGCTTTTAAACAAGTTATAGATGATATTTCATAAAAGTTGTATGATATAGTTCAGATAGATTTTTTTTTATAAGCCACTACAATCAAATGCGATAAGCTGAAAAACAGAATCACCTACAATTAGGACGACGATTGAGAGAACCAATTGCGTGATTACAACAAATTAATAGCGGTTTATACTCAATAACTGTTTGTTTATCGCCCAAAGAATACGATATGAGTACCTCTTTTATTCCAATTTTGATGGGAAAAAAAAATTTAAAAAACAAGATTGAGTTGAAGTCAGAACTCCCAGGTGATAATAAAATAAGACACCTCTGCGTGTTGATCCTCCGCACGGGCTCGGCGAAAATGAAAAGGTACTCAGTATCTTATGTGGAAGTATGGGATGGCTGTAATGTACTAGCATCGTGGTATTGTGATAAACAGAACTACGGTTCTATCGAAAGTGATATCAGAGACCCTAAAAAAGGCACTTTTCATAGACTTATCAAGGATCTGGTAATACAAAATGTTAAAACATTGCCCGGAAATAAGGTTACAAAGTCAGCAACCAATCTGATAGAAGCGTATGACTGTTACTATACGACGTCCGAGGATGGAAAAGTTATCATTTGTTTTGTGAAGGAAGATATCCCTAAAATCCTCCCTTTGCGATTACTCTCAGATTTAAAAGAACTAAAGAATGATAATGATGAGCAGCTTGGAGCCAACATCGAGGACGTTTCTAATAATTTTCATCAGGAATTATTATCATACAGGACAGAAGGACACGAAACGGCTGCCTCAACAGATGCCGAGCTTCAAAGAATCATAGAGATAATGAATGATAATATAGACAAGTTTCTGCAGAGACAAGAAAGAATTTCTCTTCTAGTGGATAACACCAATCAGCTCAATGAAAATAGCTTCAAGTTTCAAAGAAAATCGTCCAGGATTATGCGAAAGATGTGGTGGAACAACGCTAAAATATATTCAACGGTTGCGGCAATCGTGCTTGTAATATTGGGAGCTCTGCTGTTGATTTTATTAAAGAATTGAACGACTTTTTATACTATCATCTAATTCATCTGGTACTTAGTTTTATAAGTGTTAAACAAGATATGCATATAGGGTCAGTCAGTTTTTTGTTTCTTCACGTGCACATCCATTCCAGATTCTTCTGTAACATCTTTTTGGTATCCATCAACGTCAGATGCGTTGTCATGATTTTCGCTATCCATTTCCGGTTCTTTATCATCTTCATCTTCATCTTCATTTTCATCTTCATCTTCATCTTCATCTTCATCTTCATTAGTATCCTGATCATCCTGATCATCATTATCACCACTCTCATGTATGATTTCACCATTTTCATCTTGTTCTTTTCCATCTTTCAAATCATTTGAATTTGCGACGATTTCCTCATCGTTGACTTTGGCAGTGATCTTGTTTCCTTTCCTCCACGATATTGCTTCTTGGTATCCTGTTAACTTCTCGTCGACCATGCTCTTCAGTGCACTAAATCCTATTTGTTCCAGGGAATTAAGAATATCTTGATCATTACACGATTTTCTCTCGTTCTTCTTTGCATTTTCCCTTGCAAACATCAACAGATAATTTACAAATACAGTAGCAGACCGCTGTAGAACCAGAGCAGAATCCTTACTAATAGTAACTCTCCTTTCCTTTCCTTCATTTTGAAATGCATTTTGTAGAGACTCTCTCGTCAGTGCCATAATAATACTCTTTGGAAATAAAAGATCATCGATGCCTAGTTTTTCTTGCTCCTTAATGTAAGAGGTACCAGAATAGTTTCCATCAGCATCTTTTTTCCATCCTTTAGGGGGCATGCTAGATTAGTATAGATTGAGATTTTTAATTGTTCTATAAATCCCGTCTTTTTTGTGCGCTATGTGTTCAGACTTTCTGGCGAATTATTGATATTTCATGCACTGAGGAGAAATTACTTTATCATCATTGAAAACAAGAAAGAGCCATGCAAAAGATATAAACGAAGGTTGGTAATTTGATTAGAAGAATAAAAAACAACCGACATCAGGGTAGGAATGTAAATGATTAAGAGGTTAGCGTTTGCTTTGTTTTCATTGAGCAAGCAGAAGACCTTTAGACTTGCTTCTATACATGTTATCTTCCATTAAGCAGGGTAACAACGTAATTTTTCCCATTTTCCACATCTCATCGCCCAACAGTTGCAAGTTGATTCCAAATGAACAAAAATAGATAAAACTCTTCACCAGGAGGATAGGTTCTCCTTGCTCTTAGATCATACTAGGTTTGAAGATGCTAAGGGCTGCAATCCAAAAATTTAAATTCAAATTTGGCGCAAAATGCGTTACTGAAGAGTCATCGACTATAGACTTATCTCAGTTCAAAATAGTCCAAGAAGGTGAGGCGAAGATTCTTTTCCCCAATGAGGAAAGCGTGTTTTACAATCCAATTCAACAGTTCAATAGAGATCTGAGTGTCACTTGTATCAAAGCTTGGGATGAAATGTACCAAGAGGAGAGGAGGGAACGTCGTGCGAAAAGTGAGAACAAAAAGAGAACTAAAAGTAGTGATGCAGCTAATGCAAAGTTTCAGAAGAAGCGGAAACTCGAGACTAGTAGTGAGCCTTGCTTTGAGAATGAGAATATGAATATGGCTGAAAAACCATATATTAGAATCTTAGAAGCATTAAGTGCAACTGGGTTACGTGCTATTAGATATGCGAAGGAGATTCCTAACGTCAAACACATTGTAGCGAATGACCTTCTTCCGGAAGCTGTCGAATCAATCAAGAGGAATATCAAGTACAATCATGTTTCAGATAAGGTGGTTGCAAACATGGATGATGCAAATATCTTGATGTATAGGAATAAGGCCGAGAACACAAAATATCATGTCATTGACCTCGATCCGTATGGTACTGCGACACCATTTATTGATGCTTCGATGCAATCTATTGAAGAAAATGGCCTTATGTTAGTTACTTGTACGGACTTATCAGTATTGGCAGGAAATGGATACCCTGAAAAATGCTTCGCATTATATGGTGGTGTGAATATGGCAGGGCATGACGCTACACACGAGAGTGCTTTAAGATTGGTATTAAATCTCTTAGCACAGAGCGCAGCAAAATACAAGAAGACAATTGAACCATTGTTAAGTTTGAGCATCGACTTTTATGTTCGTGTTTTCATTAGGGTCAAGACAAGTCCCATCGAGGTAAAAAACTTGCAAAAGAATACAATGGTTGGCTATATGTGTTCTGGTTGCAACTCATACTATGCACAGCCCCTAGGAAGACAACAAGAAAGAGAGACCAAAAAGGGTAATAAATTCACCAAGTATTCATTGGCTCAAGGCCCCCCTGTCGATAGGCATTGTCCGTATTGTGGCAGTATTCATCATGTATTTGGGCCAATGTACGGTGGTTCATTGCACAACAAAAATTTTGTTGACAGAGTATTGAAAATAAATAAGGAAATGCATGGTGATGATATTTACGGTACAAGAAAGAGAATTGAGGGTATGTTGACCTTGGCAAAGAACGAGATACAGGCACCATTCTATTTTACTCCAAACACTGTTTCTTCCATATTAAAATTCCAAGTTCCAAGTCTAAAGGTTGTGGTTGCAGGTCTTGGATCCTTAGGATACGATTGCTCTTTGACACATGCAAAGGCGTCGAGCTTAAAAACGAACGCAACTTGGGAAGCAATTTGGTACGTAATGAAGAGGTATTGTCTTGAGCATGAAAAGGTGAATGTTGAAAAGATGAATAAGAATACTTACGGGTATAAAATATTGACCAACGACAGAATAGGTGAAAATACCGATTGGGAAGACAAATTATCATTTGAACCCAATGAAACTAGTGGAAAAGTCGAAAAGCTTCGTAAATTAAAGATACTCAGATACCAAGAAAACCCAACAAGGAACTGGGGTCCCAAAGCAAGACCACAATAAAATTCTTCCATCTCGATAATATGATTTCACATAACCTTGTATTCAAATTAAACTTTTTGTATTTTACATAGTAACTAATATGTTTTAATTTATTAGAAAAGTAAATGATATAACTCATTCCTAATTTCTCATTCCCTTGCGTGCGTACGGCCTTTGAGAGGGGTACTCGTAGAATACTTGGAATTCCTTCAAAATTCCTAAAGGCACAAATATATGGAAGCGAGAGCAGCGAAGAGCAACTTGAGAAATTCTTGAAATGGCTATAATAAGAAATCGAAGATGAGTTACACACATGCCATTGTCTGCACTTCACAACCACAAAAAGGCAGAAGCAAAATAAAGTACAGAAAATCCAGTCAAAAACTTGCTTTGATCGGTTTTACCGCAAAAAGTCAAACGCACATGTCAAGCAGTTCCAGAATGAGTGCGGCTACCAGTTTTAAAAACTGGCCACATGCAGAATACAAGGTGTGAAGAATTCGCGAAAACGTTGACGGTAAAAAATTTTTAGAGCGACCGTTATTGAATCTTTAGCAAAGCATTAACAAATTGATTAGCAAATCGTTAGCAAATCGTTAGCAAATCGTTAGCAAATTGTAAGCAAAATTGATAGCCATATCAAACGAATTCCAAATTATTATCTAAACTGAATCTGCCTATTTTGACATTTACGACTTGTTTGAACCCATCAGTCTAAATACTGTTTCCAATAAACGAGGTGATAAATATCAAGACGACCAGTGCGGTCTCCCGTAGTATACATTCTCGAACTTTTTAACCCCATAAGGCCAGCAGATGATAACAAGAACAGCTAATCCGTATGACGCAATCGTCGGAACAAGCCTCTTGGACTCGGTTAACGGCCAAGGCTCTCCTAAATGCGGACCTGCGCTGTATATGGCACGTCTCGCAGATGTAGCCTGTTCCTTACCCTGAATTCTCAATAATCTCAAAAGCATCTTATTTCTAGCAGAACGATCTATACGCACACGCTGTTCTCTTAATTCTTTCCACACGCTGCAGTAACCTTTAAGGAAGTTTAAATAGAAGCACCGTTTTTATATGTATGGCTGCCCCGTGTGGAGCTTATGCGATTGTGATCAACACTCCATGAATATCCCTGGATTCGAAGTAAACCTCCAAGCGCAAAAAATCCCCATAACCATTTCATAGACGTCTTCGGCTCCAACACTGAAGCTCGTCAGAAAACAATTACACAAATCAAGGAGAAACATGATTTTGCTTTCTCTCTCATATCCCTTGTAGTAAAATTGCATTGAACTAGTAAGCCAGCTATCTTACACCTGCACAGTGAATGCATGCATAGCCGTTAATTAATCTCCCGCCCTGAAATGCTTTTCTCCCAACAATATTGGACTGACGCACCAGCGACAGTTAGAAAGGCATGCACAAAAAATAATATACCGGCTGAAGCAGCCATCTCCTTGTTAAAAAATGCATCAACGAGTTAGGGGAGCGATACAAAAAAAAAAGAAAAGGAGGGGTCCACCAGGAATGCTGCTAGTCAGCAAGGAAAAAAGAAGGAAATAAAATGCCTGTCGCAAAAGGTGAAGATGATGGTCTTTTGGCATGGGGTCTATCTACCCCAATGGAAAATTACTAAGAAGAACAAACAATAATCTGATTTATCAGCACCAGACCAGAAATATCATACCGCACTATGTTCAATGCCTTCAATTCGTATCAAAACATTCAGATTTATCGTAATTTCATTAGATTATCTATTCACCTGTATAGAGCGCTCAATGGTAAATAAAGATATATTTTACAAACAGAAGGAATATGAAAAATTCAGCCCAAATCGCCGAAATGCCTAAAGGATATTCTCTAAAGCTAGAGAGTCTTGTTCTTGAATACCTTATTGTTCATCAAGTTTCATACCCGAAACACCAATATCCAAATCAACCTTTCTAATGAAGAATGGCCAGCCTAGCACAGTACCGATAACAGCACCGTAGGAGATCACAGTTGGTACCAATCTCTTGACTTCGGTGATAGCCCAACTTTCACCCAATCTAGGACCGCTCTTGACAGCAGCACCGGAATTTTTGGAAGCGTGTTGAACAGCAATAGTGGCAGTAGATCTTAGAGCTCTAGTGAAGAACATTTTGTGTATTTTGTTTGATGCAGTGGGATATGTAAAGTTCAGAAGAATAGTATATTCTGTCGTTGGACTTTATTGTAAATGAAAAAATGGGGAAGAATTGAATACATATCCCTTTATTGAATGAAATAAGTAACAATCCTTTCATCTTATATACTATTGTAATCCCCCTTCCCTTGATAGTCGAACACTATAGTACCTTTCCACTTGTGTCATCCCGCCGCTGTCACGTCGCTCTCTAACACCGCATCCACTTAAAAAGACATACCACCTTACTCATATCTTCTGACACGTACGACACATGGTATTACCGATCAGTCCAGTAATGCTTCAATGTTTTCTGGGGCTGAATTTCTTGTCATTCGATAATTCTTACCACAATTTGTCAGATGCACTGTCACCAACTGTCCGTCCCGACTGATCCCTACTAAAAGTCGGTAGACTACGAAGGTGGTAAGACCGAAAGGTAAAAAAAAAAAAAGTGTCTGGTGATTTTTCAAATTTGTCATGACGACAAGAAGTGACAGAGAAATGAGGCAGGCAAAATTGAGACCGACAGGATGTACAGATGGGGAGGCTTATGGTCCGTCGTTATATGGAAATAAGCTCGAACCATCGAGAGTCCGTCGGAAGCTATCGGACGGTGTCTAAAAGATCGGAGGTTAGCTAAAGCAAGGACTATCAAAACTACAGAGCTTGCTAGGAAGTATTAGACTTCTGAAAATCTTGTCGTGGTTCACTGCATACATATTAGAGGGGAAAAGTGGGTTATTAGATAAGTACTTGAGGGGAGCGGGGAAGCATTTACAAAATCATTGGTTTTGGTAAGTAGGGTTCCTCCAAGTAGGAAATATCATCATCAGATAGGGTAAACTCGACAGCTTGAATAATTTCCTTGACACGTTCTATGGAGCTAAGACCGACAATAGGGTAAGCATTTTTGGAGAGAATCCAGCTACTAGAGATGACTGTCATTGGCACGTTATACTTATGAGCGAGCTTTTCAACTCTGTTAACAATCTCAATATCTTGTGGTTCAAGGTTATTGAGATTCCTGCGCTTGAGGGTTGGATCGCTATTATAACGAGCACTTGATTTTTCTGCAGCAGGTCTGCAGAGGATTCCTCTAGCATTAGGGGACCATGGAATCAAGCCGATGTTGTGTCTCTTTGCGTAAGGGATTATTTCGCGTTCATCTTCACGGTAGAGTAGGTTGTAGCAAGATTGCATGCTGATGAATTTATGCCACCCCTTAATTTCTGCAATAGCTTGTAATTCTACGAATTGAGTAGCACGCATGGTTGAGGCGCCAATGTAGCGGACTTTGCCTGAAGTGACAACGTCGTTAAGTGCTCTCATCATTTCTTCCACTGGCTCGTCATCGGCGTTGATTCTATGAACTTGCAAGACGTCGATGTATGTGCCCAGTCTTTCGCAGCTGTTTTCTACACCGGCTATAATATGTTTCCTGGAGAGACCTTTTTGGTTTTCCAGATCACAGACCTCAGTTGCGGACAACGGTTTAGGAGCATGAGTAAGGTTTAAGGACTCGTCAACCGGAAGGAAAAACTTGGTTAGAATAACAACGGTTTCTCGTCTAATGTTGTAATGTTTCAGGAATTCACCCAGTAGCCTTTCGCTGAGCCCATTACTATAGGCATCAGCAGTATCAAAAGTACGTAGGCCGTTGTCGTAGCAGAATTTTAAGATCTCGAAGATCTTCTCTTTATCTTCTAGTACCCAGTCTGCCCAGTCCTTGCTACCAAAGGACATACATCCTACGAGGATGGGAGAAATCTTCAAACCAGAGTTTCCAAGCCTTACTTGAGTTAAAACCATGTTGTTTAACGATGAATTTCAACGAATTTTGGATATTGGACTAAGAAATTATTCAATTTTCTCAACTGCGCATGTATATGTTTTTAGTATAGGTTGTTCAAACTGCAATTACCCCTATTGAAACTACCTGTTTTATACAACTATTTTTTTACTCCGCACCAAAAAATACCTTTCTGCCAACTTTGCAGCCACTGGTTTCAAAAACACGTAGAAATTACCTTTTGAACCATTCATTTATTATGGTTATATGCTATGAAATCCGATTACATTATTAGCTAAGTACTCCACTTATGAAAATCAGGCATCTCTAAGTGGAAGAAGGGCAAATTAATGCCCAAAGCAGTTCTTGCTGTCTCAGTAGAAGTGGAAACTCCTTCCATGGATTCTTCGTCCGTGGTTTTAATTAAATGGTAACTTGTATGTCCACGAATAATGGATTCGTCACTAAATTCTTCGTTTATAGTACCGAATCCAGCGTTAATTAATGCTCTCTTGATCCAAGGTGAAATGATCCCACTGAAATGAAATTCAACTTGTCTGTTTGCGTACTTGTTGATAACTTCTCTCAAATCCACCAAGCTTTGTATACCTGTGGAGTCGATTTGGGCTACCTGTGACCAATCCAAGGCGATTATTTTCAAAACAGGTTTACTATCCAATTCTCTGACAGATTCTGGATCATGTTGTTTAGACTTGAGTCTGAAAACCTTCTTTATGATAGTTGGCGGTTCCCACTCACCAGGGTCATTCCAAGCCTTTTCATGTTTGCTCTTATGACGATTGATAATTCCTGGACGCGTCAACTCTTTGACCCTGTTCATGATCGCATCGTACTGCCGAGAACAGTTTAGATATGTCCATGACTCGCTTGGTCTATAGACTATGATGCCAGGCGGAGGATGATTTATAACGACGTCGGGATTGACTTCCCTTTGATATCCTGTATCTAAAGGTAGCCATTTTGTGTGGTATTGAAGCTTTAGTGCAGAAGGGGCGGATCCATTGGATAGTGATAGCTGTTGCTTTTTAGCAAGGAGTACTTTGCTTGTGTTATTAATGCGAGAGATATGATCAATATCTGTATTTACCTGACCATTAACAACCTCACAAACTTCCACATAGCCTAAGAATTGACCATTAGGAAACACCACCTTTAGCAATAACATTGCGCATGACCAACAGATGGCGAAGTAAATGCCGTTTTCGATTGAAGAAAAAACGGTTATCACAACGGTAACAATAAAACATACAAAATCTAGTGGGTTCATTAACCAGAAATTCCAACTTGTTCTGTATGATGCGACTAAATCACTAACTGCGTGAATAATGATCGCCGATAGTGTAGCTTTAGGAATGTAGTAAAAAGCACCAGTCAAACAGTATAGTGCAAGTAGAACACATGCACCTGTAAACCAGCCAGAAAGTGGAGTCTTAACATTACATTTAGCCTTCAAGGCACTTCTTGAGAAAGAGCCTGTGGCAGGGTATGCATTGAAAAATGTACCAATTAAATTGGTAACACCGATAGCCACCAATTCTTGATCAGGAACAATTTTGTAACCATTGACTCTCCCGAAAGCCTTAGCAATGGCAATGTGTTCTAACACTAATACAATGATCGAAGCAGGTAATTCAGATGCAATTTTTGATGCCACACCAGGTGGAATTTTCATTACACCAACATCCTGCAATCCAGATGGAACGGTTCCTAATAACTTGATGGGTGCTGTCTCCTTATTTCTGCTAATGCCCCATGAAATTAATGTGAAGATAATAATTATCACAGCATTTCTAAGAGCTTGAGCGTAAAAGAGCACCAACTTATAAACCTTTGCTCTTTTTGGATTATTCCTGGAAACATACCGATCGATTAATTTAGGTCCGACATTGCCACATAGATATTTCCATAGGTATAAAATGAACAAAGGGATTAAGCCAAATACTGCATCTAACCTAGTGTCTGGTAAATGCTTTAAAGTATTTATTACGACCTCGTATGTGGAAGTTCTAGTGTTGACCTTGGATGAGTAGCCCATCAAAGCGGGTACTTGCCCAGTAAGAATGCTAAACGCGGAACCTGTCATGAAACCTGCAACTGCATTTAAAGATATGAATTCAACCAAAAATCCCAATCTTAAAACACCGACAGCCAAAGCGACAACTCCACATAACAAGGATAAAACGGTAGCAATAATGGGCCCTGTAATTTCTGAATTTGAAGAGCCAACCTCTGCAAGCACCTTTTCAACCACTTTTGCGGTTTGTAACGACATGACAGCAACTGGTCCAATGCAAACATCTTTGCTCGTTGCAAAAAATGAATAGGTAAAGGCTCCGATAAACGATGAGTATAAACCATATTGAGCTGGCAATGTAGCAATTTGAGCATATGACATAGATTGAGGCACTAGAACACATCCAACTGTGATACCTGCCACTAAATCGTTGTAAAACCAAGTGAAATTGTAATGATGAATCCAACCCAAAATCGGCAGCAGTGACAGAAAATATTCCTTAATCTTAGATAACTGCATAGAGCCACGGATCTTATAATCGTAAAGATCCCTTAAATTAACAATAGATTCCTCATAGTAAGGAATCTCAATTCCTTCACACCTCTCAGAAGAAATATACTCTTCAAATTCTTTATTTTCAGTGTGTTTATGCTGTTTATCATAGTTGCCCTCCGATGATGAGACCGAAGAGTCGTTCAGTACTGAGTCCAGGTGTCTTTCAAAATTTTGACGTCTTGGAGAGGATGAAATGCTGTGTCCGTCACTAATATGTGGTGCAATAATTTCGCTGGTTTTTAAATTGTCATACTCTTGGTCTAGTTGATCGAAATAAGGATCTTTGAAGTCGCCAGTGAAACTTTTGACGCTATTGTCATTCTGCTCGTCGTAATCCTTAGCCTCTTCTGGACTGCCTTGGTTCGAGAACATCAGTGGTGATTTTCCTGAATTATTTTCCCGAATTATTTTCCCTAGTCTCTAAAAATGTCTTTTGGAATTTGAACAAATAACTACTTTTATGCACCTCCGTAAACCGAATCCTTTGTTGAAAATAAGCACTGTGTTGGTTATATGCTTTGAGTGGTCTGTGTTGAACAGTTTTTAAGCTTTAGGGTCCTAGCTTTCGAGGTATTATCTGTTTCTACCACTAATCCACTTTTTCGCCTTTATATTTAAAACGGTAGCAATTAGTAAAATATACCATTGACATCACCTCTATTTCCTACATTTCGATTCATAACTGTGAAAGCTGAGACATTGTTTACTGATTCAGACAAAGCAGCATTCGCAAAAGCCTTTTCCACACCCTTTGTAATCAGTGTCTTTAATTCTGTGTAAGCAATAGCCATAGTGTGTAAAAATACGAATTGAAAGCACGGCTCCTTCTAGTGTGTCAATTTTTAAAAGGTGTGTAATGGAAGCTGTGGCTGTGGCAGGGAAAAATTACGAAATTAAGGTCACATGCAAAAATGGATTTCGTAGGCGGTTGAGTTTTCAAAATCACGTGAAGATGGCGAAGAAGTGGATGGATCATGAGGAAGAATGGGAACAATGTGTAAGGGTGCGCACCATGGTAGGAGACAGAAGGTTGTATTATCGAGATAGGAAGGCTTAGTATAATTTTTGCTAGAATTGTTAGAAATAAAATCAAGGTCGTTAATGGCAACTAGTTGAGTTGGAGGCGAATTGGATAATACATGCATGGTTTCACAATGGGTAAAACCTACAAATGATTTTGGAATCGGAGCGCTCGCCTCTACCTTATTTTTTTCTAAATTCAGTAGAATCACATCTTGTGAGGTAAGCAATAAAAGCAGAGCTTCATCCGCCCCAGAAATTGCTTTTACATCAATCAATATGTCCTGAGTGAACATTGGAATCTTGACTGGAACATTATTCACAAGACTAATTTGTTTTTTGAACCATTTCAATATGTAGTCCTTCATTATTGTGTCAAAAGAAGTTTGTAGCTCTAGTATTTTATTTGGAAAGACCTGTTTCACCCATCGATGGTACGACTCAGGAATAATGTGTGTGCTTAGGAATTTTTCAAGCTCATCTAATTCTTGTAGCACCAATAAATTATCACTTGTATCGGTACAGAACCCATACCCATAACTATGTTGATGATCTTCCTGATCGTTGATCATTGAATCCATAGAGAGTCTTTCGTGTAACGTTTGAAGCCATACAAATCCCACTCTATGCGATTTTTCAATATGAGCGATAGTGGTGATTCGAGCATTCATATCTCTCAGAAGCTCAACTGCAGCTGACCTTATACTTCCCTCAAATTTCTGTTCTCTGAATTTAAGCCAAGTTAATGCCTCACATAGCGACTCAATGTTTGCTCCTAGCACCACAAGTCTCTCTAAAAGAGGCGACATGGATGACACCATTAACATCGCACTAGTACCACATAAATCATTTGAAAGATTTTTCAAACTTTCCAAACGAAACTTATTTAGCGTAGAGTCTCTCAATTCATTTCTTGGTCCCTCATCTGAGGTTCCGAAATAGAACATATCGGACAACGCTTTCCTCTGTTCTCCTGTGAACAATTTGTGGGCCATTAGGTAATAAGGATCTGCGAGCTTCATACCCAAATGCCTATGCAACTGTTTCAAGTGCCGAAGCAAAGTGCTGTATTCTTGAACGGCTTTAATCAACTTATTATTGCTGTACTCTGTCCATGCACTCAGGTCTATAATTTGATATTCTGACAATTGATTTAATAGCATGTACTTGGCAGGCCCAATTCTTAAAATTCGATCGACACCTTTTGGTATTTTACCCTTATCGCCAAGCCGAACATTTAAAATTCCCTCTATCGAAATAATTACCTTGTTTGCCTTGTTGTCCATAGTCAAAAACACATTTACCGTCTTCTCTTTTCCTGATTCTTCGCTGGTTACTAGTTCTTTGCTCAGATCATTTTTAATCACATCCCATTTATTAAGTATTGGCATATTCTTCAAAATTTCTCCATCAGATAAAGAATATAGATTACGAGATAGCTGCAGTTGATCACACAACACACATTCTGTTCTCGCGCTCTTTGGTAGTAATGAATATTGCTTTTGTAATTCTCGACCTTCGTTGAACACTGTAACAGTGCCGTTGGAGTAGCAGCAGAAGAGTCTCTTTTGAATCCATTTAACGTCGATCAATTTTGAGTTTTCTTCACTAGTTCCCAAACTATTGATTAAGTACCCTGAGTTTCTTCTATATATTTGAATCTCTTCGCCTGGTTTCCAAAAACAGATCATGGAATTATCTTCTGAAAAGCATATGCGTCGATCATTTTTAACTTTATCCAATAAGATATCAGGAGCAATTCCCAAATCCATCTTAGAATACCTTGTTCTTGATGCCTACTTTGTTGTTTGTTAGGAATTACGAGCTCTCATTGTGGCATTTATTCGATGCCTGAAAAATATTAAAATCATAGATAATCAATTTATGCCATCGAATAAAGATACGAAGAAAAGTTAAAATCGTGTCTGGAGAAGCACCAAACCAGGACAAGTAACTACCCCCAGTAAAACTTTTCTAGGCGTGATAGAAGAAAGAGGCGATGTTCAAGAAGGAACTACATATCAAGCCTTTATCGAACTTGAAAAATAGCGAGAGCAAAAAATTGCAGGCCACGGCCCAAAAACAACTTGACGTGGAATATCAATTGCCCTCATCTGTTGTAAAACAGACCAATTTCCAATGTGCTAATATCAGTGGCTCCATTTACACCGATGAAAGTAACAAACCAATTTGGTTTAAGACCAAGTTCGATGATAAACTTTATCCAACAATTTATACCCTTTGGAATTCTAATCTTCAGTTATTGCCAATTATAATCACACACAATTTCGTTATCGAAGAGCATATTTTAGGTGGTGCTGACTTAATGCTACCTGGAACTGTTCTCCCTTTCCCTGAAAATGCGAAAAAGGGAGCAATTGTCGGAATTGCTTCATCTAAAAGGCCTGATGTAGTGATGGCGGTTGGAATTGCTCAAATGGATCTATTTGGCATAAAGCACGTAGTAGGTACAAAAGGAGCCGCTGTCAAGGTAGTACATCATTTAGAAGATCAAATGTTTAGCACATTTAAAGTCGAGTTGAAGGTTCCACAAGTGAAAGACGAGGCCGCTTCTGAGAAAGACATTGACACTAAAAGTTGCTCTGAAAAAGCCTCAAACTCACCTGAGGCGCAATCAGAACAAACCAGAGATACTGATAAATTGGCCGAGGGTTTGGCCGAGGAATTACGGTCCTTAGAAGTCGATGACATAGACGGATTTTTGGAGCGTGCTGCCAAATACACAATTAAGTTTGATGATAAGTTAGAATTGCCTATCTTCGCCTCTGCTTTCATATCTAATCATGTGATGAAGAACCTACCGCGAGTAGATCTTAATCAGGTCAATATGAAGAAATCTTCGTGGAAAAAGGGCACCAAGTTTTTAAAGCACTTAGAGGATGAAGGCTTTCTAAGGTTAAAAGGTAAAAACGACCACTGCAGTGTGATTTCAGTTAAAAAGGACCATCACTCCTTGGCTACAATGGAGGCATACAAAATTGGCTCCAAGAAGGTTGCTTCAAACTCAGCATCAACGACAGCATCTACACCATTATTCAGGGCAGAATCTTTATATAAACCAATCAACAGAGGCCGTGACTTTGTTAATGAAATAGATTCAGGCGCATTCAAGACGTATTACTCTCAGAAGGAGATAAAACAACTGCTTGACAGCTATGTGGAAGTAAAAGGTCTCATTGACCCAAAAAATAAGACGCTTGTCCTGTTAGATGATTTTCTATTCCAAATGAGCAACCCTTCACCCCAAAATGGCGGTATAAGAAGGATTTCGCGAGCCCTTTTGATGTCAGAACAGTTTCTCAAAAAAAACTTCAATGAGTATTTTCAAATATACGATCCGAACGGGAATCAGTTATATAAGTCTCCATTGAAGGGGGCAGTTCCCGTTATCAAGATTGTCACTGAAACAAAGATTGGCAGGAAAATCATCACCAGAATTTCGAATTTTGATAAGTATAGGATTGATCCTGTTGAGTTTTCACAAGAGTTGCGAAAAAAGTGCAGCGGAGCTACCACCATTGGAGAAACACAAACCAGCCCCCATGTCATCGAAGTGCAGGTGCAAGGCCCGCATGGACCGACCGCTATATCAATTTTAAACAACTATGGTATTCCCTCAAAATGGATCAATTTTGAGAATAAACTGAAAGCAAAAAAAAAGAGAGGCTAAAATTATTCTAAAGGTTCTATATATACTAACCAAATATCGAAATAGCCAATTCCTTCAATAACTATTGCATCACTTTTCTTCCTAAGAGGGTGCTCTCTTCACCCAGAATCGTATTTTACGATCCCGCTCTTAATTCTTCAAAAATTTTCAAAACATGAAAAACATCAAATTATCCAAAATTATAGATAGTCATGAGGTAGTTATAGCTAAACATCGATTTGAAAAATCAGTATACTGAGGTCTATATCATTTCATATCCACAGGACGTTTTATAAAAATGTTTCAGAAGATATTTACAAGGCAATTCCAAACCACTGCCCTACGTTTGGCAGAGGATTCTGGCTCAAAATTATCTAAAGAGCAATTGAGAAAGAGAGAACTTCGTAAAATGGTCCAAAGAAGGTTACAAGCAAAAACTCCGGCCAAAGACCATCCATTGTATATGCCTATTACTAAAGCCCTTAGATTTTTACGTGCAGCAGAAGTAGGCCAACCAGCCAGTCAACAAACCATCACTTTAACCACCTTAGTAGTTGCCGAAAGAGGTGCTCCTGCCTTGCATGGTAATGTCGCCCTCAAAAGACCATTAAAGGATATTAAAGTGGCTGTTTTTACCAATGATGAAGCCCAAAGCGATTTGATAAAAAGTAAATTCAATGTTCATATTGCTGGGGGCACAAATTTAGTTTCCAAAATCAAAGAAGGTAGTATTCCTATTGATTTTGATAAGGCCTTCGCTAGTCCAGACATCGTGCCACAACTGGCATCTCAGCTTGGAAGAATCTTAGGTCCTCGTGGTCTTTTGCCAACTGCCAAAAAGGGTACAGTTTCAGAAGATCTTGAAGGTTTGGTACAAGGAAGTATGAGCTCAGTACCATTTAGACAACGTGGTAATTGTATTAGTATGGCTGTAGCCAAGACAGGATTTACAGATAAACAGGTTCTTGAAAATATCTTGGCTGCTCAAAAGGCTTTCAAAGAATCTATTACCAACCAGCAGACCAAAAAACCTAGTATCTTGTCTCAAACAACCCTTACGACTACACATGGTCCAGGTATTGTCATCGATTTTGCCTGAATTTAAAGAAAGCATTATAAGACCTAGCGAATATGTTTTCATTTCGTAAAGACCCTCATATCAAGTTCACATGTAAATAATAAGTCGATAAAATGAGCGCATCAAATAACGAAAAGTTAACGCAATGAATTATTTCTTTTAGATTACGACCGTTTATATTCTATATACAGGATGATCAAAAAAAATAAAAGGAAGGACCATGTTCAAATTTTCAGTAAGTCAAGTACCATCTGCTTTTATCCTTTCTTCTTTTCAAGATTTTCTGACCTGTTCTGCTTCTGGCTCTGGCTAAAAAGCCGACTCTTCTTTTCCTCTTCAGGGTACTTGGTTGGAAAGTGTTACCTCTACTTTTCCATCTTCTTTGAGTTATATCTAAAAGTAAACCAAAAACAGAGGTTTGAGATTGTTGTTGTGGTTGTAACGAAACATTCATCGGATTGGTTTGCATCATTGGCCTGTTAGTGGAAGGATTGAAGGATCTCAATGGTGAGAAGCTACACAAACTAGTGATAGAGCGTTTACTGGTCCACTGAAACATGCTTCTCATTATACCATTCATCTTTGGAGAATAATGAGCAACACAATTATGCGTTGTAATAGTCTGTAGAGAATGTTTACTAGTAATTGGTTTGATGGTAAATAATTTTTGTTCATGAAATATTTCAAAAATTTTTTAAACTTGAACTACTAGAGAGCTAGCTATACGCCTATGTGTACATGAAAAAACCTATAAAAGTGAAGGGGAGAAAAGCTTTGAATACCCTCTTTAAAGCAAGATGGGATATTTAAATGGGAATCACTATTAGAAGTCATGTTGGCAGGTGATTGGTATCTTGAATTTTGTAGCGCTATTTATAATTTTATATATGTGTCGTTGCTAGAAAATATCACGTGGGCAAACTAGTGGAATAACGAATCGACATTGTTGCAAACACTTATGGAGAATAACTTTCATCCGTAACATGAACAGGAGAATCACCTGCGAAACTATCCGACGAAACTAAATGTGATGAGTAGCCTCCTCTCGCTAAATCACTTAGTGAGAATTGATCATTTTTCAAAACATATGCCCTCATACAGACTTTTTGATATAATCTTCTCACTGGCCTGCTAATGGAGGGATCCATTATGATTTTCTTAAGAACCAGTTCTGCTTGTTCACTAAGAACAGGATTCTGTTCGACTAATATTGAAGCTACCTCAGTGACTTTATCTTTAAATAGGTTGTCTGTTCTAACGCCAGGTATTTCAAGGCCATCAGGCTTTAATCCTATTTCAACGATCGGAACTGGAAGTTTTTTTGTTTCACAAACCCTGGAGTTCTTCTTAAGGAACATAAATTGTTCAAATACCATTCTTAATGTGTGTTCTCTCACCTCCTTCGATAGCCTATAGGAGTCTGATTGCAAACCAACGTTAAGGTCTCCTTTAGTACCTGTCATCTGCCTGACATTTTCGACATCAATTTGCTCCCATTGCTTCTTCTGTAGCCAGGAATGCCTTCCAAAGTTAAGCATGTCCAAAGCCTTTTCGTTGTTTCTTGTCCACAATACTTTCTGTGATTCTAGTTCAGGGTGTTTCATTTGAATAATAGATTCATGTAGCTCATACGGCCAGAATTTTGCTAGTTCAGAAGGATAATTCCTCAAAACTCCAATATGATTAGGACGCTCGTTTAAAAGGTTGAAGTGTACTGCATGTACTAGCTTCTCCAGTCTTTTACTATTAGGCTTCTCATTGAAAGATCTCCATCTCTTATGTGTGGTCAAAAATTGTGGGCCTTTAAAATCGGCAATTTTACTCAAGACATCCTTTGTCAAAGGATGTAACTTCTCAAGTAGCTTACTATGATGCACCATGGACTATCACTCTTAAATGCCGTTATGATAGGAGGATGTATTTTTGGTTTTTTTTGCTTGCCTTTTGTAACGATATGCTAAGGTAATTATTGTCTTCATCGTCAGGTTACTTCGCTTGTACCCGCATCGAAGTGGTACAGGAAAAGATTAAACTGTAGGCAAATGAAGAAAGAAACTAACCGATGGACAAGGATTGAGAAAGTTCTCTTCCAAGCCCATATATATAGAGGTAAAGTACCTTATATATATCCATGTCACCTCATCTTCAAGCATTAACTCAATCAATAAACCTGTACATCGCATATTTATTGGAAAGGTACTGAAATCGGGCACCACAAAGCTTTCGAAACGCAACCATCGTGAAAATTTCAAACCATTAAATATAAACAAACTTGAGCTCCAACGTTATAAATTCGAGGACAGACAAGAACCATCACGTCAGGCCCATAATATTTTGCAAGCACTGTTGAAACATGAGTTTGACAAACGAGGGGAAAGAAAATACTCTGTCGGCTCAAGATCAGGATGATCTTTTGCGGACACCTGTCCAACAAATTAAAAGGACCGAATCCATAATAAAGGGAACACGACGTCCTTTGGCCAGTAAGGACAATAATATAGCACAATCGATTTTTGGAGCGAAGCAAAACATTTCAGGCAGAAATACCTTAAAAAGACCTGCAAGCAGTTTTGGAAACAACCTGTCAGACAACAAGTTAAAAAAGTATGGCAGCGTACTTGGAATGTCGGGGTTCATGCCGAGGACGAAATCTTTGGTGCTGAAAGATACAGAAGAGGATGTTGGGCCAAAACAACTAGAAGAGGAAGAAGAAGGAATAGAGGGATCAGCGGCGTTAAGGGAGGGGAACGGATTTGGCGTACTTGGTGGTGGGTTGAATGCATTAATACAAAAGCGAGCAGATGAACTATCTATTGAATATGCACCAAAACGGGAGAAGGAAATACCACATATACCGAATGGGTATGAGGAGTTTGATTCAGAGAGTATACAAAAGCTAAAGGAATTTAGATCTCCCTTCGAGGTTGAAAAAATTAAATTCAGTACCGAGTATGCGGAGCCAGATTTGATATCGTTAAGTGAACCTGAGTCTCTACCTGAAAAGCTAACTTTTGATCTGCGACCAATCACAAAAGAAACTTCTGAAAGTGATGAAGATGTACCCTTGGTTCTATCAGAAGAGTACAATGGACATGGCCTAGATTCGGCGGATCTAAACTCATTATTAAATTAAAGGTGTATAAAAAAGCGCTGACGTTGCGGCCAGACCTTTTAACTGTTCAATGACTTAATATGTACAGTACACAATGGTATTGTGACACTGTTTTCAATACTATTTACATAATCATGACATATTTTGCTTTAACGAGAAGAAAAATCAATGAAGACACATTTTTAGGCCGAATGGGGACAAATTTAACAATATTAGGTATTAATCTCAAACCAAAAAACGGGAAAACATGCAAGATTTCATGCTCTTACTATTGAGCGGTGCACTCAGGTGGAGCTTGACTTTGTGAATTGAAATACTCTTCCCCTTCTTCTCCAGAGTACTTCGACTTTTCTTCTGCCAAATAATCGGGTAGCTCTAATGCTGAAACCAAGATTGAATAGTCAAGAACGTTTTCTGTGTTCAACGGATCGTCTTTTTTTGAAGGTTTCCCTGATTTCAGTGTTGGTAATATGTTCTTCAAAGCCAATACCTCAGACTTTTCATTGAACCAATGGTCCTTTGGAAATTCGATTTCAATCTGCACATACATATCACCGAACTTTTTACCATCTTCTAAAGGCCAGCCCTCGCCATGAAATTTGAAGTAATTGCCAGGCCTTATGACCTTGCCAGCCGGGATGTTGATCTCCAGGATTCTGCTATCAAAGGTTTCACACACCACTTTTTTAAATCCTGTTAAGGCATCTACCAATGGAATAGTGATACTAGTAAATAGGTCATTCCCCTTACGTTCCAGTTTCGAGTCTGTAGCATCCTCTTCTATAACGATCACAACATCTCCAGTTTCTTTCCCATACTCCATATCTGCCATACCCTTCAAGCGAATTTCATCCCCATGACGACTTCCTCGCGGGATATATACCGTATGTCTTTTCTTTTCTTCTACTAACCCCGTACCCGAACAGTGCTTGCAGTTATCCGATGAAGATCTCTTCCTGTATTTACCCTTCCCTTTACATGTATCACATTTAACCGTCTCCTTAACCATGAAGCCTCCTCCGAGTCTTGAAATGCGCTCCTTATATCCCACACCGCCACAGTCAGGACATCTCAGCTCTGGCTTTTGGAAATGTTTCTTTCTCAACCCACTACCAGAACAATGCGTACAGAGACACTTTCTCTTAAGCTCGAATATGACTGTTTTACCCATATACAACTGCCGAGTCCGCAATTTATACGGCATACGCGAATCTGCTGTCCTTCTGGAATTATCACCTGCGCCCCCGTAGCCAGCGTCATCCTGCTGTTGTCTTCTGTACTGCTGTTGGAAGAAATTCATAAAATCATCCTCGGCAAAACCACCATTCATTCCCTCAAAACCGCCTGATCCATAACGATCATACTTCTCACGAAGATCTGCATCACTTAAAATTTCATAAGCACTGGTGATCTCTTTAAATTTTGCCTCACTCTCCTCTCTCTCATGCTCGTTGGTAATCTTATCAGGATGGTACTTCAAGGCAAGCTTTCTATACGCTTTTTTTATATCCTGCTCGCTAGCATCCCTTGAAACTCCAAGTACTTCATATGGATCATCAACACGCATTCTCACACGCTCTTTCAACCGTTACTGATCAATACTGTGCATCTCATCGCTACTTCACTCGTCTTCCACATTACTACGATGTCATTATGCCATTGCTGCTCGTTCTGGTCGAATCGATCCAAAAAAAAAAAAATTTCAAAGCTGAAAAACTTGATTACCCGCATATAATAGAGCCACCTGACTTCATTCTTGACTGAACATTACCCGTATTAGCATGTGCTAGGATTTTCGTAAAACTGCCCATATAGTCTGTCCTCCTGACCAGAAAGGTGTCCATTAACGACGAATTAAGGAAGAAACCAACATAACAATTCATTTCGGATTAAAGCTAACCCACTCCAGACTTACTTAGCCAAATGTTTGATAAATTTCTCATCATTTTTCTATACTTGCCTCACGTTTAGTATTACCTGTGTAGAATAAACATTATTACTATAGACTCACGTGATATTCTGACAGCTCAATCGAAGTTGCTCATCACTGTAGAGTTGCCGCCTTGATCATGGCCCATAGTGCCTATCAGAACGCGCTGATCAACTGCCGAAATCTTCCCGCTTATGGGGCCTTAATCGATATCGTTGTTGATCGCACATCGAATCCCGACAATTTCATAAACAGTGCAACAAAGCACCCAGACACCCTCATAACTCAATGCATCCATCCTTTATAGTAGTTAACATAAATAGGTCGGACTATAGACCCTAACTACCTCTTCGTAACAAATCAATAGTGTTCCCGCATTTCAATTGCGAGAAGTTCCCACCAATTGAGTGAGTTCTAAGAGTAGTCTAATTCTACAACGGAATTGCGAGGGTTAACGGAATACGATTTAGCATTTTGCGAAAAAGTCAGGTGGGCCGGACCAAGAATATAAGGATTTCGAGTCTGAGTCATCTTTGGTTGAAAAATTGCTGACACGGAGAACAATAACCAATAATTTTAGGGTAAAAAGGTAGCAACAGTATTGGAGACCGATTTTACTGCAAAAAAAATACCTTGGTATAGTATACTTGTGTTGATCATCGAATTTGTTTAAATTAGCATTACACTGAGTTTGGCAAAAATGTTGAGAACAGTAAGAAGTTGCAGCGTAAGAGATCTGCACAGAGCAGGATTAAGAAAGGAATTTTACGCAATGCCTTCAGTCTTGAACCGGGTCGGTAACCTTCATTATTCGAGCAGCTCGAAGACAGCTGGAAAATTGTCTTTAGAAGATGTGAATGAAAATGTGTTGAAAGCTAAATACGCTGTGAGAGGTAAGATTCCTATGAGAGCCGAAGAATTGAACTTAGAGTTGGCCAAGAACCCAGATTCATTGCCTTTCAAAAAGATTATCAACGCTAATATTGGTAATCCTCAACAATTGGACCAGAAGCCTTTGACTTTCTACAGATCAGTCTTGTCACTATTGCAATATCCAGAGTTACTAAAGTACCCAGACGAACAGCTGACTGGTCTTCATAGGATAGATGCTATCCAACGTGCTAGAAAGTTACTATCTGAAATTGGTGGATCAGTTGGTGCTTATTCGCATTCGCAGGGTGTTAGGGGTATTCGTGAGACCGTTGCTGAATTTATCACAAGGAGAGATGAAGGTGAGATTGCATACGCTGAGGATATTTTCTTGACCGCTGGTGCATCATCAGCGGTTGCATATATTCTTTCGATCCTTTGTAAGGGTCCAGAGACTGGTGTTTTGATTCCTATTCCACAATATCCACTTTACACTGCAACTTTAGCTTTGAACAATTCGACTCCCTTGCCTTACTATTTGAAGGAGGAAGAAAATTGGTCCACTGATCCTAGCGAGGTCGCTGATGTTGTAGAAGAGGCTATTAAGAAGGGTATCAAACCAACCTGTTTAGTTGTTATAAATCCAGGTAACCCAACGGGTGCAATTCTATCACAAGAGTCAATCGAGAAAATTTTCGATGTTGCTGCAAAATACGGTCTAGTTGTGATTGCAGATGAGGTTTATCAAGAAAATGTTTTCCATGGTTCCAAGTTCCATTCAATGAAAAAGATCTTGAGAAACCTACAAAAAGCTCATTCCGGCCATTATGACAATGTTCAATTAGCATCTTTGCACTCTACTTCTAAGGGTGTTTCAGGTGAATGTGGCCAAAGAGGTGGTTACATGGAACTAGTAGGCTTTAGTCATGAATTAAGACAAATATTTTTGAAATTGGCCTCAATTTCTTTATGTCCTGTCGTTACTGGCCAAGCCTTGGTTGATTTGATGGTCGCACCACCAAAACCTGGCGACGCTTCATATGAGCAAGATCAAGAAGAACGTTCATCTATTCATGATGCTCTTGATGATCGCGCTACCAAGCTATTTGAAACCTTTTCCCGTCTAGAAGGTATTGAATGCCGTAGGCCGCAAGGTGCCATGTATTTATATCCAAAGTTGAATTTACCATACAAAGCTATTCAGCAAGCTCAGCATCGTGATATGGAACCGGATGAGTTTTACTGCCAAGAATTGTTGGAAAATACTGGTATTTGTACTGTTCCAGGATCTGGCTTCGGACAAGTTCCAGGTACCTACCATCTAAGAACGACTTTCTTGGCTCCTGGTACTGAATGGATTGATACGTGGGAAAAATTCCATAAGGAATTTTTTGACAAGTATCGTGATTAGATCAATTTTTCAAATGCATAATAACGGAGATTTACATCCATAACTCAAATTTCCCCTTAGTCTTACAAAATTTCTCGTACTATTCCATGTCGAGAACCTCCAACCAGTGTGCTAATATGCGAAATTTAATGAGGCTATTTATTGTTTTGATGCTGGGTTTGTTTTCATATTATTTTTAGTTATCGCAGTATATATTTTCTTACATCATACTCACTTTATTCCCATTCGCTTTATTTGCCATTGGTCAATGCTCATGGAATAACCTTGAATGACAGAGGTGTTTTTTAATCAGATGCAAAAAAGGAGACACAAAAGTTTAGCTTGAGAACAAGGTACTTGATAATGCACAACGTTAGTGAAAGACTGGGTGCACTCTAAAAGAATTGGGTGCCTCATTACTTCGCATATACATGTCATTGGAGTATTTTTTTCGTCAACAAATGCCATAACATTGCATTTTTTAAGATAAATAGCTAAAATAGATAGATAATACAACTTCCATCAATATATAGACAGAGAATAAAGCATAGCTTCACCCAGCAGAAATTCTACCGAATTGCTTAATTTAGTCTTGATTTTCATCAATCACAATGTCAGATGATTGCTCATCTTCCAAATAGAGCGCTCCACCCGCTTCAATGAACTGGACAACATGGTGTCCCATTAACTGAGCAATTATTTGACGCTGTTTTGTGCGAAATTTTCTATGAATGATTGGAACATTAGAACAAAGCAAATCACTAGGAACACCTCGTGCTCTGTCGGAATAAGTTTGATTGTTATTTCGAACAACATACTTTAAACACATATTCCAGTCAGCCGCGCAGTCATTATAGTTTTTAGCAAATAATTCTTTAACCCTTCGTACACCATTTTTTTGAAACGTTGTTATTCCGTGCAAGCCAAGACCAATCTTGATACGGTATTTTCTTGCAACTCGCTCACAAATATCGAACATGTCTTGTCTGTCCACGGTGCAGGTATCAATGAAAATCGGTACGCGAATCATGTTGAACAAGAGCTTTGCAATGACAGGTTCTATATCATCAACAAGATTTCCAATTAAAGGTTCCAACCAAACGTATCGTGAGTAATAGTCTCTGCAATACAGAACATATGGATACGTTCCTGCTATTAGACGTTCCTCTCCACTGTTTCCGCTCTCTGCGTCATCACCAAATGGTTTGAAGACTTCAATTTGACATCTCTCCAAAGGCATCAGGGTTTCATGAATATTTTCATGCTTAAATCTCTTATATTTGATTTTTTTACCGTTTGGATTGCATACAGAGCAGAATGAACACACCAGCTTGCAAAATAATAATGTAACGTTAGCATAATGATCAGAGAGCTCCGAATGTAGACTCAAGAATGATACATGGTCATTAAGTAAATGAGCGTTCATGATAAAATCGTACAATTTCTTAGGCTCGACAACTGGTAAGTTTTTTCTCTTAATATCATACACATGACCATTCTCTGCGTAATACCTTCTTCTCAGCAATACAAACTTATTTTCCACCGTACTAGTGGTAACTTTGTCACTAGCATTTAACAGGGTCAATACCGTTAAGGTATTAGTTCGAATAAGTTCGAAAATGGCTTGGGTTAATTGACCTTTGGTTGTATTGATTTCTTTTTCAATTTCAAGTCTGCCTTGTGAGAGCATTAATTCTTCTGAGGTTTCAAAGAAGACTTCAGGCTTTAAGTTGTCGTTTCCTATGAGAAATCCACTTTCTAAAACAGTAGAAACATTGGGACTGTTCCCCGTTGTTTTCAACTTCTTGTCATGTTTCTTCCCGTCGTCTCGTTCATTCTTCCTCCGACGCCTCTTGTCCTTATTGAATCTTTGGTGTCTCACGTCATGGCTTTCTTTCGAGCCATCAATTTTTGAATCTATTATCATTGTAAAATAGTAGCATTCAAGAGTCAAACTTCATAATTTATATTTTCGCATCTAGTCCAATTCACCTAATCCGTTGATGAGCAAGCTTAATCATCAACACATATTTTTTTAAGAAAAAAACCTGTTACATCCGTATTTCATTCAGAGATCAAAAACACTCAGCATAGAACATGAAGTCACATTTCGAGTAGCTATCAAGATATAATCGAAAAACACTAGATAAATTCTATAAATAGTCTCTCTAAACCTAGATTTGTTTTTTTGGTGATATTTTTACTGCATCTATGCTGGAATATGCAACTAGAAGCCAGCTTGGGTACCAACCAAGACATAAAATGTACCAGGTCCAACAACCCAATTCTGACCATGCTCTGAGAATTCCCTCGAAAAATTTCATGCCGCGTAGCTTAGGCTCAAATAAATTAACGGCAAGAAAAGAACTGATAAAGGGATTTGAGATGGCAAGAAGCAGAACGTTTCGCAGAGTTTTCCTCAATGTGTTGTTTATGTTGGTTGTAACTCTGGTCATGGGCCATGCAAGTACACCCATGCAGAACGAAAGAGGGAAGTTCAAAACCAAAAGGGAAGTTAGCACCACAGAAAAATACATATACGCCAAAGCTTTGAATCTATAAGAAAATGGCTCCTGAATTTTGACACCTTTTTTGAAAATTAGTGGGGCTGCGGAAAAAACCCCATTGAACAGTAACAATAATTCTGGATGGGGAACTTGGAAAAAGAATTGAGAAGTTAAAAATGAAGCCAACAGGGCAACACTAAAACTTAAAACTGACCATATGTTATAGGTCGATAGAACTGGGACATCAGAATACTCATTATTCAAAATTTGGTTTAAAACTGCAAGAGCAAAAGACACTGAAATCGCGACAGCGCTAGGCAAGTATGTTCCTATCGAAATGAAATACCCGGGAGACAATAGTAAGTAGAAAAAGAAGGACTGATGAAACTTCTCCAGAAGATTATTCACGGAACGGGAAATGGCCTCTGGTATTCTTCCAAAGGTGGTAATATCGTAAGGGCCGCTATTTCCTGATGCTTTCAAGGTTAATGATTGAATACGCCATCCACTAAAGGCTTCATGCCCTTGGCAAGTTTTTATACCGGCTAAAGCAGAGTCCTTGATACTATGCAGCATTACTTTCAGCCTAGACACGAAACTTCCTCCATCAATTTCGCTAAGCGGCAAACCATGTAAAGAAACTTTCATACCCTCATGTTCAGATATATGAACTGCAACATTGATTAAATCTAGATTTGGAAGTTCACCATTGAGTCCGCTGTAGAAAACCTGCACATAGTCGAAATAATCGTTTGCTCCTGGATAATCTAGTACGATCGCCGATTCAATCGTTCCACCAGTCAGGTCCAGGGAAGTATGGTATGCCTTAACCCATGATCTCAAAGAAGCGCCTGGATTTTCGCTGAGAACAAAGATGATGTTCTTCGACCAAAGTGGCCAACGTGAGAAGAAGCGAGCCATCGAAATGGTAAGCGCAACACCGCCAACATTGTATTTATTTTCCTCTGTATACCATGGTGCGGCAATTACCATAGCTTCTGTACCGTCACCCCTTGAAGCATGCATTATTCCATAAAGCGTTTCACCATAGTCTTTATCTTTGTAAACAGCAGTCTTGACACCAAACTCCTGAAACCACGAGGCGACTTCGGCGTTACTTTCGTGAAGGGTAGCGACGTGACCGAAGCCCTCTAACTGGGTTCTATAGCCTCGTAAAATATTCCACTCAGACTCTCTGAAGTAACTATATGCTTGTGAGGGCATTAATGCATTCTCCGATATGTAAGTTCTCCTATATTGTCCATCGCTAGGCAACACTAGTAGTAACCATCCTAAGCCAACGATAAACGAGAGCAAAGACAATTGAGGTAATTTCGCCACCAACTTCGGTATAAGACCTAGTGATACGAATTTCCGGTGAACCTTTTCAACAATTGACATATCAGAATAGTAGAGGCAACTGCAATCCTACGAACTATTATTGAAGGTGTAATCAGTCAGGTGGGTATGTTTTAAAGTTTGCAATTTTATCTTTCGTTGTATTTTTATAAAAAAATATGGCAATCGGACGATCATGCCTGAGACGATGAAGGGGAACTATAAACACAGCGAAAGGAAAGTGGAAGGTATACAAGAGTACTTTTTTGGCGGCAACCATGGATGATTCCCCCTTTCAACCTGTTTCGATTTATGCAGACAACAGTTTGAGTGTGCCTTTTCTAATTGATTGGATTCTTGCTGTAATATTATGCATTCTCGTCCCGTTCTACTTCGGAAGGATATTTGCATGGATCATAACCAAACTATTAAACCTGTGGATATGGCGAAGACATCGAATTAAAATAACTCTACAATCTGTGAAGATATCTTTCTTGGGAGGACGGGTGTTTTTCAAAAATTTGACAGTCATCACGGAGGATTATACTGTATCTTTCCTTGAGGGAAGCTTTACATGGAGGTATTGGCTTCTCCACGTGCGACCCTCCGAATTAGAGCTATCGGAGGAAAAAACGAATATAGAGGAATTATCGAAGTCTCATGCGCGATTCTTATTGAAGTGCGATGGATTTGAAGTTTTTGTCTACAATAGGCTTGATACCTATGAATCAATATTCCAAGAGCATTTTACGGGTCCTCATAATAGTGGGCCAACTTCTAAAGGTAGTGAAGATGAAGAAACCACATTTTCCTCATCATATCTAAGCCAAGAGGCGACTCAGGTGTCAGAAAAGATGAAAATGGGCTCAAAACTTCCTCTTTACACCAAAATCTTTCCTATTGGTATCGAGATAAACAAAGGTGCAGTTGTACTGGGAAACAGAAATACACAGAAAGTAGGAGTTGCCTGCTTTGAAAATGGTAAGGGAAGTTTAGATATCGCATCACCAGGTTCGGACCTGGATTTAGTTAAAAAAAAGTTTTCCTTTGACATGAGAGATTGTGTTTTCGAAATTAAAAATAACTTAGGCTATCTGAACGATGAGCCGGTTAAAAGTTTTGTCGCTGAACGAAGGTTGAAGCAAATTTTTAATCGTTTAAGATTGTTTTGCATGAAGTTCATAGACTCTATTCTTGGAAAAAATCAAATATTCGGCGAAAACGACTCTTACATGGAGAGTTGGCAGGGATTAGATATTTACCAAGGCACAAAAAATGACACTCTCTTCGAAGATACAAGAAAGATTGAAAATCTTAATAATCTTGAATATGCTAGATACAGCACTATTATGAAATCAGAAAGAATAAACGTCATCTATTCATACGATGTTCCTGGAGTGGTACCAGAAAAAGAGGGCTTCATTGAACAATCATATTCTAACATCTGCGGGTCGGATCCAGAGTTTGGCGTTGAAATTTCTTTGTGCTCAGCAACCATATATTATGGTCCATGGGCTCACAAATATATTCGTGAGCTTCAGCAACTATTTTCTCCTGTTTTAAGCCGTAGCACCTCATCTCGCAAAATTCCAAAGGCAGGCGACACAAGGGATTTTGCCGCATTTAGTTTGACGATTTCAATCATTGAAAACTCAATGCTCCATATACCAATTAGAGAACGAAGCAAGGATTTTGCTTTTATTAAGCATTATAAAGAAACTGGAAACGAGCAAAGGCCTTTTGGTTGGCTTAATATTTCACTCAACCAAGATAGCGAGCTATCTTTTAGAACAAATTTTTTTTCACTTAACGATAAGTTTTCCAATGAACTTACGTTAAAACTAGCACATCCTGAAGTTAAATCCAGTGTCAATCATGATCTATTATTCAAGGCTAAGAAACAAATTCTTAAGGCTGATCTCAGCTATCCAGTAGGGTGGAATGATGTGGCTACTTGGAATTTTAACTTTTTGAGCGAAAATGCGCAGCTTTTTATTTTACGGGATCACGTTACCTTGATTTCAGATTTGTTTACCGATTTTACTTCGATCCAAGATGTTGATTATGAACTTTTTAGACCTTTCCACTACATTATCAATTGGGAGATCAAGAATTATAAGATTTTTCTAACTGTCAATGATGCAAATATAATTAACAATCCTATAGACTTTGGGGAAAATTGTTACATATGCATGAGCGGTGAAGATCTTAAAGTGGAATACAGATTGCCTGCAAGCACTATTGCAAAGGATTACCAGCTATTCGAGTTTGACCTCAGTTCTCCTTGCACAAAGGTATATCTTTACCCTCCAAGCTGGAATACTTTGCATGAGTTCATGAAGGAGATGGAAATAGGCCGTCTGTCAAACTTTCAGGTCAAGGGGACCTACATTTCATATGCTACTGTAGATATTGATAATATGGACTCCATAACACTCGAGTTCAAGAGCTCGTCCACAACTTTGGTCGCATTTGGGTTTGTCCTTCGATACTTCATGAACGTCAAACACAATTATTTTGGCGATTTCAAGCATTTTAAAACTACAGAAGAATATACGCATGATATTAAGGGGAAAAAAAATGCTTCAGCAGAGAATTTAAATCGTGCAGATAGCCGATCAGCTGAAGACACTGCTTCCAGTTTATCTGATTTTTCTTTGGACCATGACGAAACAGAGCTACTTGATCCTAACATAATACAGCCTTCTAGTCTCAAGAGAATTGTTAACGAGACAGACATCTGGATCACATTTTGCACAGACAGAGGGTGTATCGCTATTCCCCGAAACATTTATAATTCGAAATCTAGTCTGCTTTTTCTGTTCGACCGTTTTGATTTTGACACTCGCTATACTAATTATTACATGGACCTATCTGCATCTTTTCCACCAACATATGTGAAAGAATCACATGATTTTCATATTGAAACTTTCAATATGGAGGGAGCACATAAACTTCATACAAATGCCGTCTTGCTTGATTTGTGTATTCATGCGCATCGGATGTTTGGTTTACCTCCCTCAGAAGATACGTTTTTTTGCAAGTGGGACATAAGTTTATCAGAAATTGAAATGAATGCAAATATTAAATTTTTCATCTCCCTCATTCAAGTATTTACCAAGATTGGATTCACTTATATGGATTCAGAAAACATTTTGATGTACGAAATGCAAAAAGTAAATGACATAACTTCACTTTCAGTTGCCATAGAGAGGGTGCTAATATCCATATCTGACGAGTTTACCGATGGTTCACTTCGCCTGGAGCTCAATAATATGACAATGAATATGCTGGATTTAGCCACAGAGAAGTATTCAAAGCGTATTGACATGAAAGTTCCAGAAATTGATGTTGCTATCCTTTCTGATACTAATAATATATTATCAGAGATCACGACCTCGCTTGACATAACTAATTTTGTCATAAACAAAAATGCTAAAAAGCACAGAGAAGATCAACGACAAACTGTGCTCTTAAACGATTCACCACTTCATAGGTGTACATTTCTACTTCCTATGCATTACAGGAAATTCCCTTGTTATCAAATTTTATACGCGACAATTATTCCAAGTATTTCTTTGCCAATTCTTTATGAGCCGCTAACTACTCTCACCTTCGATTCTACTTATGAAGATCTTTTAGGAAGGTTTTCTGCAGATTTACGCTTCGATACCGATGTGGAAAATTATAGTAGTTTGGCAAACGACTCAGAACTCACTGGTACCCTACAGAGTTCTCAAGGAGAGTTCTCTTTTGGAGTAGGTGTGGAGCAGAAAAAAGAAACTTTAGAATATAACAATTTCGTGCTCAGCGTCGGATCAACCTTAGTTCGCTTAACACCAGACTCTGCTACAGTTTTGTTAAATATAATGCAGGAAGTAGGAGACGTTTCAATTGAGGATACATTAGATATGTATGAAATGGATGTCGTTGAAAAATTTAGCAAGTATTATTCCGATAATTCTTTTGAAGTTAATTTGTCCCTTTTCACCAACAGAATCGAAATAGAATTTGGTAAAGCTTATGGTCCTGGGGGTGAATTTTCCGACCAGGCGCATCTGTCAGTTCTCATGTCAAATTTATTCTTTTACATGCGACACCAAAAGAATTGTAATTCATATGGAAACGATAAGCCTGGTAGTGGATATGAAAAAGAGACAGTTGCTGCGTTACGAATTTTAGGATTTGAAATGGAATTATTTAGAGAAAATCAGGGTCTCTTAGTACAACAGATACCTTTCGCTAAATTTTCATTGTTTGGGGTTCACAGCACTCTATGTTCTAATATGGAGAAGACCTCATTTTTGTCGGCAAATAAAGCAACCATCTCTATTGATGAAGAGGAACTTGGTGTGATAGTAACCTATATGCAAGTGCTGCTGGACCCACTTGCTAAGTTGTATGGGAGTATCATCAATAGAAGTAATTTTGTCGCAAAGAAGTCGAAAGAGCTTTTATTCCGTATTGCCAAAGGAGGCAAGTCGTACAATGTGAATCATGTTCCACCGGTAATCACAAAACCTGCGTACATTACGAGGCTGTCAGTTAATCATGTTCGGGAGAATCAGAGTTGGAGGGTAATAACTAGGCTAAGGCATGCCTTGAACTACTTCCCTGATGTTTGGTTCAAAGAGACAATGAGTCAAATTGAAGAACATTCCTTTACTGAAGAATCAAAAATGATAGAAGAAATCAGGCAAATATTTAGTGATTGGAAAAGTTGGGAGATATCTGATGTCGAAAATTGCTATTTTTATAAGGATGCAATCCTTGGGAATGAAATGAAGTCAGCTCCATTTTTTTATGAAGAAACAAAAGTTTTGTTAGGTACACTAAAATTGGAGATAATTTCACCTTCTCCGTCGATATTTTCCGCAATAAATATGGAATTAGGTATGAAATATCTATCCTCCGATGCAATTTTAGATTTCGATACCTTGGGAGAAGGGAAATCGGAACTTGACGTAAAAATTTCGGCTGATACTATGATTGGCTCACTCGATAAAAGTTTACTTATAGCCCTAAGCGAATTTGGAGGAATTAGCGGCACCGATCACACAGAATTAAAGGTTCCGTCGATTATGTTACTTGGTTTGCATGTTAAACATTTATCCTTGGCTGTAACAGCTGCAAAAATGGCTTTGAACCTTTTGCTGCGAGATGTTTCCCTATCAGCCCTACAAACAAATCTGGTGGATGACTCTTTGTCTTCAATCGTATTCGGAATAGGGGAGATGTCAGTTCAACTTTATCACTCAGAGCGGCTCTTTTTGAATATATCTTCAAAATCTATAAACGGAAATTATCAGAAAGTACTTTCCAGCTCATTAGAATATTGTACTACCGTGATAAAAGATCTATATTGTGAAACTTCTAACTGCAGTTTACGCCTCTTGAGAGATATTATAGAAGATATCATTCACTTATCTGATACTCTGAAACCAATTTATTCCCAATTTCATGCGAAGAGCATTGTAAAAACTAAGAATAACACAACAAATAAGCAAAAGAGCTTCACACTCCATCTGTCTTCATTTCGTTTTAGAACAGCATTATTTTTTCCTTATTTTCTCCAACTGACTGTCACAGATACTAAAGCGGTTCTAAAGCTAGCATGTACTCCTGAACTTTCATTGCAAATAGGTGACATGTTTTTCGAAATTTTAAGGCAAAAAGATTCGCTGTTAAAATTCTTTATCATCAGAACTTCGGTAACGTATTTTGAAGAAGAACAATCAAAAAGTCTAAACGTTGAAGTTGATAGTTATAAGCTCTCCATTTTCGATTTCAAGCCTCACTTCCAGCAAATTTGCGAAGATATCAGGTTGATAAGGAAAGATTTGAATGTTGTCACTAATTTACTCAAAGGTGACATGATATTTCCAAAAGATAGCGATAAACTCAAATCATGGTCTATCTCCTTGTTAGTTTCCTACTTTGGCTTCCTTCTGAAGTTTGGACCATCTAGATACATATTAGAACTTGCTGTCTTAGCAGCGAACATTACCAAAGCTGCAAATGCAAAAGATACTCCAAATATTTTGGGGATAACAGGCTCAACATCTGTGTCAAATTTTTTGTTTCTAATTACCGACAGTACAATTCCATTAGACTTATCGAAGGTTGTTGATGTAGGATTGAACATAAAAATTTCTGGCGAGAATAGCAATAGATCTCTTGAACTCGAGAGCTCACACGCTCGTATATGTCTCTCTCCTCCCACATTAGTTAAAGTGTTGAGTTTAGTGAACGAAATCAAAATTGTTCAAAATCATCTAGCGGCAAATTCCCAAGCGTCTGGAGTAACACGCGACACCGGCGTAGGCTTTGGAGCCAAGTGGGACTCTATTCATATTTTATCGCATGATTTTTGTGCAGGTTGGATTTTCGGGGCAAAATGTTCAGCTCCAGGGTTGGTTTTAGGATTTGGTAGTCTTTTTGGAGCATACGAGCATCCATTCGGAAAAATCACTTTGGTTGACGGGTTTTTTTCGACTGCTGTTGGAAACTCATCCGAATCTTTCTACCTATTAAATACAGAAATTCCTGAATATAACAGATCACACCTACCGAGTATGCAGCTAAGCTGTTGGTTTGAAGAAACTCAAGAAGAAAGGGATCTGTTCATTAAAATGAATGCAAGTCAACTTGATATAAAATTACTAACAAATTGCGTTGATATTGCAAAAGGCTTCTTAAAATCAATGGATCTCATTGAGAATCTAAAAACTGGGATGGTACAAGCAACACAACCCGAAACAGCACAGAAGAGGTCTTTCTATACATTGCCTTCATTTATTACTGGTTTGAGGGAGGTGAATTGTGTTATCAATTATGGAGGGGGTATAATTAAACTTTTCACGCCAGAAAATTTACTTGATGGGCAAGTTCCATCATTTCAGTTAACCAGTCCAATGATTAAAGTTTCTGTCCAATACATTCATACATCTTCTTTAGAAAGACCTCATTGGATAAGAGGTTCTATTGATGTTGAATCAACTCATAATACGATTTTCCCGACATGTGTTCCCATCTTATTTTCTTTGAAACGTGACATAAAAGCATTGATGAAAAGTATAAGTTCACATAGAATGATGACACATACAAGCTTAAAAAGAAATTCAGAAAGAGGTACCGGTATGCTGCACCCTTCCCTCGACTACAATAACTTGCTTAACCCATTCGACATAGCATTCGTTATAAATATTGGTAATCAAAATGTCACCTTGACTTGTGAACCTAAGGCAAAAATTCAAGCTGATATCGGATATAATAACTTCAAAATTTGTTTATTTACCAACAATGATGAGAATAGTAACCCTTTATCACTTGCTTTGACTCTATCTGGATTGGAAATATCTTCCAGACATATATTTTCCAGGGAAATTAGTGGCTCCGCAACCATCAACTCAATGGATATCAATTTAATGGTAACACATGATAATGACATAAAAACCTTTGGAAATACAGTTTTTTCAGGCATTTTCATTTATTTGAATTTAAAACAAATGCAAGACATAAACCTTTTACTTGACATTTGGTCTTACAAAGAAAGTTCAGCTGAGCCTTACAAGATGAATTCCTCCAACTCCTTAGACCTATCAATAGCTGGAGCTTGCAAGCCGGTTAAACTAAATAGTATTCCTTGGATACATCAATTAGTATTGAAAAACATTTCTGCAAAAATTGATATGGGTCCATCTTTAGGGATATTGACGTTTTGTACGCCTTTGGTTTGGGCAATTTCAAATCATGATATAAATTGGACTCATTCTTTGAATTTTTATCTCCAAGAATTCCAGGCTGTTTCAAAAGGACGACTGGGTATCAAATTCGTTTTAGAAAAGACATTCTTTGAATCAGCTATTCGTTGGCCAATAAAAAACTCACGGTATGATATTCCTATAATCAATTTGTCATTGAATATTGAAAATGTATCCTCGAAAATTTTCTTTGATTACCATTCCTTTCTTATTGGTAAAATTTCAAAAATACTGTTCTCCGCTTGCAACGAAAGAGACTCTACAGGCTTTCTCAAAGACTTGTTGTGTATATCTGTTTCTTGTGGTTCAGTTGATATATTTTTGACTGCATTGGCTTCTGCAAACCTTTATGATATATATGATACTTTTTCTAGAATGAAGTCAGAAAATGAAGAAACTTATGCGCAAATTTTGAAGGATTCAAACCCAGAAAGTTCAGGTAGAGTTGAAAATAAATCCAATGATATTATGGAACCATTAAATTTGAGAACTAAACTTACTGGTAAAATCGATTCATTTAGAATTCATCTATATCCTAGTACACTATTTGACGGGGAAGTTTTAGTAGTGACAGCAACTCAAACAAGCGTTGATGCTGTGACGCAAACTGAGCTCAAGACGAAAACAGACTTAAGCTGGCAAATACATGACATCGATGTGTCCTTAGCACACTTCAAAAATGAAATAACAGAAGAATCTTTTGTAGGTATGACGGTGGACCAATATATTGAGAAAGCTTCTAAGGTTTCAGGCGGTATTATTTTGTCGGCACCCTCTATTTTTGTAGCAATAACGACATGGCAAAAAATTCCGGATAGCACAGTAGAACTACTCTATTCCAGTAGTTTTGGTGGAAAAGTCGATATCAAGTGGAACTTGGACCCTATAAACTTCATCAGAGAAATGTGGGCTGTTCATGTACGTGCCTTGTCTGTGCGCAGAGCTCAAGAGGGTGTGCAATCGTCAAAAAAATTCTTCGAAGATGAAAATATTGAGGACAAAATAAAAATAGTCAATTTAGGAACAAAATATAAGTATGTGCCTCTAGAAGAACCACACATTGAAATGCCCTTACTCAAAGACCTTGGCGATGCTACTCCTCCGATTGAGTGGTTTGGTGTGAATAGAAAGAGATTCCCAGGAATGACTCATCAACTTATTGTAATACCATTGCAAAAATTCATATTAGCCGCAGAAAAAAAGTACAATAAAAAGATGGGCAAGATATAGTTTAAACTAACTGGCATGTATAACATCTATATTTTCGATAGTTGTGCTTTTAGTCATATTGTTGTTTTTATAGATACCCACTAGGTGTCGAGCAAGTTCAAACATATTGTTCCTTAAGGAAATGACGATGAATTGTGCATTTTTAGTTCTTTCTTTAATGTAATTTGCAACAATTGAAACATTCCGAAAATCCAATGCTGCGTCAATTTCATCCATGACGTAGAGAGGTGTCGGTTTGTATTTATGTAAGGCGAAGACCAATGCCAATGAGCTGAGCGTTTTTTCTCCTCCTGATAAATTGGAAATGTTTCTCCAGGACTTTTTAGGTGGCATAACGCTAAAAAGGACACCTTCCGAAAATGGATCTAAACTGTCCACAAGTTCAAGTTCGGCATTTCCTCCCATGGTGATCATTTGATACATTTCCTTCAAAGTCATTGAAATGATCCCAAATCCTTTCATGAATTCATCCAACCGCATCTCCCGTAGTTCTTCTAACTTACTTTGAACACTATCACGTTTTGAAACGGCTTCATTGAGGTCAAGTTTACGCATACGATATTCAGCCAGTCTTTTAGCGTATTCTTCTAAAACTTCTATGTCCGCATTCGAATCACTCAAAAATGACTGCAAGTTTTGGATTTCATCTTCAATGGACTCAATATCGAGGTTTTGGATATCGATCAATGAGAGTGTCGGAAGCGATCCATCTTTATCGACTGACATAATATCAATGTCCATCATATCAGGGTCATTTGTTGGATTATTTTCTGTCAACGCAGCCTCTGTATTAAGTAACGTAATGCTTGAAGAAAGATCGATTCCATCACTTAGAGAACCGACCGGTACGGGACCTTCTTCTAATGCCGTTAACAACTTTGTCACGTCACGGATCTTGAGAGCCACTAAAGATTGTTTGTTCAATGTTATCTCTTCTTTTAGTCGATTTTGAGTCGAAGACAACTTTTCGATTGCACTTCTTAACTCAATTTCAGCAGACTCAAATTTGCTCATCCATTCATCTAATTTTGTGATTTTATCTTTTAGCGTTTCCTGAGCAGCATCTAATTCCTTCTTTCTATTCGTATACCCAGAAAGTTTCTCTTCTAGCTGGTCTAAAAGTTTTCTGACATTCTCTAAAATTTCTGTAAAAGATCTGAGATCAGATTCACAACTGCTTACATCGCCCAGGAGCCTAATTTTATTATCAGTCTGTCTTTTGAGTTCTAATTCTGCTTTTTTAAGATTCGTTTTGATTTTTCTATGCATTGTATTTATTTGCTTAATTTCTTCTTCAATTGACTCCACCTTTGAACTTTGTGATTTAAGTGCAGACCCTCCAATTTCCATGATTTTCTCTTTAATTTTTTTAATCTTCTCTTTGCTTGACAAAGAATCCCGTTCAACGGATTCCAGCTTCTGTTCGAGATCTAAAAGTTTGGACTCCTCATCAAGCAGCGGTTTACTTTCTGTTTGCAGCTTCTTCGCCTCTCTCATTAAGGAATGTAACCTTTTGTTAAGATGTTCATTTTCAGACGAAAAGGAATCTAAATCCATTTGAGTTTTAGTAAGTTGAAGGTCAACCTCCGGAATTTTCTCCTTTAGCTTCTGTAGAGCGGTATCCATCTCCCGAAGGGTACCCGTTGCGCTGCTATAATTACGTTCCCTCTCTGCCAACTGCAGTTCCATGCCGTGAATGTCTGCAACTGACAAATTCAACCGATTTTCAGCAACTGATTTCATTAAACCGCTATTTGGTGCGGCACCACCGCCAGACATCGTACCGGATATATCTATCAATTTTCCATCTAAAGTAACAACCCTGAATCGTCTTTGTTGATATGCAACACGATTCGCCTGTCTTAAATCAAAGGCGACCAAGGTATCCCTTAAAACCGAATAAAAAGCAGGTTTAAACTTCTCATTTATTGGCCTTACTAAATCAAATAATCTAGGAACGTCTTCCGGGGTTTTAATCTCACGTAAATTGAAAGAACGGAGTTTGTCCAGTAAAATAAACCTGGCATACCCAAGTTTATTTCTCCTCAGGTAGTCTATACATTGTTGCCCACAGTCGACGCTTTCTACCACAATATCGTCTAATCTTGGACATGCAGTAGAGATGGCAATATCATATTTGTCGTCAATGGTGCCAAGGTCACCAAGTCTACCATGGAAGCCTCTAATACGCCCAGACTTTTGCAATTTAGATAAAGCAACTAAAACTTTATTCCTATTCTCAAAACCTGATAAATTAGACCTTGCTTCGAACACTGATTGTCGATGACTTTGAAGAACGCTTTTCATGGTTTTTAACTGGGCATTGGCCTCACGGGACTCTTTTTCTCCATATGCTATTTCCTTCAAGATCGAATCTTTTTCGGCGGACAGCTCTGCGTGTTTAGAAACAGAAGCTAACCTGGATTCTTCTAAAGACTGGATTTTTCCTTCTACATTTTTAACTTCCGCAAATGTTACTGTTTTAGTTTTGCGTAGCATCGCTATCTTTGCTTCAACTAACTTTATTTCTGAGTTGATTTCCTGAATTTTGTTGGTTGATGGTTCGAGTTGCCTCTGTATGATTTCGATTTCTGTGGATAAATGATGAGTTTTTTCATGCAGAGAAACTTTAATTTGGTCAAGTTTTTTTTTCTCTTCATTAAGATCAGCATGTAGGTGCTTCAGGTTTTTCTCACAATCCAATTGCTGTTGTCGTAGAGACCCCATTTCTGAATCACAGTTAATTATTTTTTCATTGCTGATACTCAATTCTTTTTGTGCATGCACGAACTTGTTATGAATACTCTCTATCCTTTGCTCCAAAGATATCTGCTCCTGCTTAGAAATTCTTTTATCGGATAAAGTTTTCTTTTCCTCAGCCAGTAATTGCATGTGCTCCTGTTTTAACCTTGACAAACTTTCAGATAGAGATTGTGACTCAAATTCATTATGGGCATATTTTTGTTTTTCTTTCTCTAACTCATGTTCTTTTGCTTCGATATTTTCCAAAATAGAATTTAGCTTTTCATTATCATAGTGCAATTTGTATTGTAGTAATTTGGAGGTCAAGACTGTCAATTCCTTTTCCTTTTCTAAGAATTCTAAAGCGTCTGTTTTTCCTGCCTCCAGAGATTCACGCTCTTTGTCCACCAACATAAAACGATTTTCTTTCTCCTTGCAAATATCATTGAGCGTTTCAATCTCTGCTATACAGCGTTCGATTTGCGGTTTATACTTTGCCGTCCCTATAATATCCTCTAAATATTCTAGAAGCCCATCATCGCTACCTTTTTCCGCCTTTGGTTTCATCTGTGCTATTGATTCGACCTCTCCCTGTAGAATTAGAAACCGCTTATGATCAAGGTCGATGCCTTCGCCCTTCAACAACTCAGTAACCTCAGTATAATTGCTTTCCTTACCATTCACATAATACTTAGAAGAATTATTTTTGAATGCCTTTCTTTCAACTACCAAAGTTCCTAGTTCATTTATGACCTTTGCATCAGCATCTTCGGTGTCTTGAACATATTGAAAGTGAATTTGAACAGAGCAAGAAGTCAAGTCTGGAAATGTCTCCGACTTGTGTATGAGCTCTGACAGTTTTCCTTGCCTCATTTTATTAGCTCTAAATCCAAAAACAAAAAGCATAGAGTCAATTACATTTGATTTTCCTGAACCGTTGGGTCCGACAACCGCTGAAAATGAAGTGTTGAACGGACCGATAATTTGAGTACCTGCATAAGATTTAAAATTGTGCAAAACTAGCCTATCAATGCACAGTCTATGTTTACTTTTTGACTCCGCTTCGTGAAGTCTCTTTAACTCCATTCTAGTATTCTTTTTGGGTGATAATCTGATGAGCTCTAATTTTCGCGTCGGTGATCTGGTCGGTGATCTTGTTGGTGATCTTGGAGGTGACTGGCTGTACTCTCGACCTCTGACAGCATGGCCACCTGGTGGTTGAAGATTTGGGGCTTCAAGTGGAATAGATGTCGCGGTATTAGGTTGTGAACTTGATAATGCAAACTTTCGATCCTGAGATCCTAATACTAGTTTTCTGGGTGTTCTTGCTGGAGATTGTGAGATTCGTTGTCTTTTGGTCTCAGGAGAGCCATTAGAATCCGTTGAACTGTTATCAGACATCGTCCACTTAAAGGCAGGTAAAAGTATAGTGAAAAGAGATTGATTCGGTGTGTCTTCAAAGGGTCCTAATGCTATGGCGATGATCATGATATTCAAAAGAAAACAAACAAAAACATAATCTAGTAACGTTGAAATTGATCATCAATATCCACGTGATTAAAATTTAAAATTCGAAAATCAACGAGTCGTGTTGACGAGCGGAGTAGTACTCAGAAACTAGAAGTTGCAATCAAGTTTAACCATAAATTTTTACCGCTCCAACCTCCAAGCAAAAAGATTCATGAATAGAGATGTATGAGAAAATTTTAATAGTAGACAATGGTTCATATGAAATAAAATTCGGTCCCTCAAACAGCGAGCTTCCCCTGCGAGCTCTAAATTGTTTAACGAAAGATAAATATTCGCACTATCATCTATCCAACCAAATAAAGCAAATACGTGATATATCAGGTGCCCTTATTCGCAGACCACATGAGTTGGGCCAACTCGTCTCTTGGGAGCTTGAACGAGAGATCTGGGATTATTTATTGTACAATGAAGATGAATTTAAATGGAATTTAAAGCATGGCGACGACACCAAAGATTATAATTTAGTAGCAACTGAGACATGTATGACTATACCTGAGTTATCTAAGAACATGGATCAGGTTATTTTTGAAGAGTACGAATTCAAATCAATGTTTAAAGGGCCGGTAGCGCAATTTGTTCCATTCTATAAGGGCTCGTATCTTGAATACAACTATACGAAGAATGAAACAAATAGTTACAGAGATTTTCAGCTAGTGATAGACTCAGGATTCAATTGCACCTGGATCATACCTATGCTAAAAGGTGTGCCGTATTACAAAGCTGTGAAAAAGTTAGACATAGGAGGTCGGTTCTTAAGCGGCCTACTCAAAGAAACAATATCTTTTCGCCACTACAATGTGATGGACGAAACGATCTTGGTGAACAATATTAAGGAAAAATGTATATTTGTTCCGCCCGAGTCGTACTTTGCAAGCTTTCATGATAAAGAATCAACCAAAGTTGAGTATGTTTTACCTGATTTCTTAACAAGTTTCATAGGTTACGTGAAAAGTCCCCAAGAAGCACTACCTAAAGGTTCACAAAGTTTAACTCTCACGGATGAGTTATTTTCTGTGCCGGAGACCTTCTTTCATCCTGAAATTTCGCAAATCTTAAAGCCTGGAATTATAGAAACAATATTGGAAAGCGTTAACATGTGTCCAGAAGTTGTGCGACCGCTTTTAATCGCAAACGTCATTTGCACAGGAGGAAATTTCAATATACCCAACTTTCATGGTAGGCTTCAGATAGAATTACAACGACAATGCCCAGCGGACTGGAATTGTAGGGTACACCTTCCTAACTGCCCAGATGCCGCAATTCATGGGTGGCAGAGCATGCTTCACTTTTCACAAACAGACCAATTTAGATCTAGTAGAGTGACGAGAGAGGAATATTTAGAACATGGCCTTGATTGGTGTACTAAAAACAGATTTGGTTTCCAGAAATGGCTCTGATTTTATAGAATTACATAACCGGATTTATCGTGGTGGGTGTAAACATCAAAAATTGATCACGTGCTTAAATTTGTTTTATTTTTGCAATTATTTCCTCTTTTCCTAACGCTAGTGCTCCGTACTACATATATCATGAAGTACTAAGTAAGTGCAGACAATGGAATATAGTACGTTTGTTGATTTGGAGTTTCATCCTTTCCTCGGTTCCATGTGAAGAATATTTGTTTGCGTTTCTCCTGCCAATGTATCACATGACCTTGTAATCTTTTGCTCTTTGCCGAAGAAGCCATTCGTACAGTGAGACAAACTGATTACGTAGTTTGGCAACTGTCCACCGCAAACCTATGACGCAGTGATCAATTATATTTATAGTTGTACATACATGTCTTTCGTTAGTAATCTAACAATATACATATTTTAAGCTTATAACAATACTCTTTAACGAGCGAAACACAAGAGGTAGCAAAAACTTGTAATAGCTGTTTTAAATAACTGATTTGCGTTACGATCCCTAAACTAGTGTTTTAAGGGTTTCATAAGGGGTAAAGATTTAAAAGCTAAAGATTGATACTGTTGCCATAAGTTTGAATCAGTGCAAGAAAGGAGGATTTTGCTTATCTTTTGCTTCAGAAACAAAGGTTGTGATAACATTCAATAACATCGAAGGGCATTTCTAACCAAAAGTTCATAGTACTGCACGTTCATTATTTCTAAAATGTTGGGATCTAGAAAGTCACATTCTTCACTTTCGATTTCGCAGCAGAGATTGCTCTCGCAGTCAATGACTGGGTTGTCCATTGACGGCAACACTAAAATGGTATACTACGTTGGTGTCGATGTTGGGACTGGTTCTGCTAGAGCTTGTGTAATTGATAGTTTAGGAAATATTCTTTCATTGTCCGAAAGACCTATCCAAAGACAAGAATTGAAACCAAGTTACATCACTCAATCATCTAATGAAATTTGGATGGCTATATCTCATTGTGTTAAGAACGTTGTCAGAGATTCTGGGGTTGATCCAGCGACTATTCATGGTATTGGGTTTGATGCAACATGCTCCTTAGTTGTTGTGGACCAGGAAACTAATGAAGACGTTGGGGTGGGTCCTGACTTTTCCGATAATTTCCAGAATATTGTATTGTGGATGGATCATAGAGCAATGCAGGAAACAGATGAGATCAATGCTACGAACGATAAGTGCTTGAAGTATGTAGGTGGGCAAATGAGTGTCGAAATGGAAATTCCCAAGATCAAATGGTTAAAGAATAACCTTCCATCAGAAAAATTTAAGAGATGTAAGTTTTTTGATCTTGCTGACTACTTGACTTTTAAGGCGACTGGTTCTGAAACACGATCATTTTGTTCTACTGTTTGCAAGCAGGGGTTGTTGCCCATTGGCGTTGAAGGTTCGACTAAGGGCTGGTCTGAGGAATTTTTGTTGAAGATTGGCCTAGAAGAATTGGTTGAAAACGATTTCAGGAAGCTCGGTGGTGTAGTTACGGATAAAACCTTTTTATGTGCTGGTCAATATATTGGTACACTTTCTGAAGCCTCTGCGCAAGAATTAGGCTTGACGACCCACTGTGTAGTCGGTTCAGGTGTCATTGATGCATATGCAGGGTGGATAGGAACGGTTGCTGCCAGAACAGATGTCGATATCCCAGAATTAATCAAGTGTGACGAAGAAAAAGTTGGAATAGATCGTGCTACCGGCAGGTTAGCTGCAGTTGCAGGCACCTCAACATGTCACATTGCAATGTCAAAGGACCCAATTTTTGTTGACGGTGTTTGGGGCCCATACAGAGATGTTATGGCACCTGACTTCTGGTTAGCAGAAGGAGGACAATCGTGTACTGGTGCGTTATTGGCTCATGTATTGACAATACATCCAGCATATGCCGAATTATCTCAACTGGCAGATGCCTCCAGTGTTTCAAAATTTGATTACCTAAATTCAAGACTTGAATTACTGATCCAGCAACGTGGTGCTAAATCTGTGGTGTCATTGGCAAAACATCTTTTCTTTTATGGTGATTATCATGGTAACAGATCGCCTATTGCAGATCCTTCCATGAGGGCAGCAATTATTGGACAGTCTATGGATAATTCAATTGATGATCTCTGTGTGATGTATTTAGGCGCGTGTGAGTTTATTGCCCAACAAACCAGGCAAATTGTTGAGAAAATGAGCGATTCAGGGCACCGCATAGCAGCCATTTTTATGTCCGGTGGCCAATGCAGAAATGGTTTGTTGATGAGATTGTTAGCAGACTGTACAGGCTTGCCTATTGTTATTCCTCGTTATATTGACGCAGCAGTCGTCTTTGGATCTGCCTTGTTGGGTGCTGTAGCAAGCGAATCTTTTGATGCAATGGTTAATAGTAAGCAATCCCAACCCGAGGTCCGGTTACGTAGAAAGAGTTCATTGAGCCGTAAAGGAAGTGTATCTAGCGCTAATTCTGACCATGGAAACTTCATGTCAGAGGGATTGAGACCACTCACATCTCTGAACAAAAAATCTGAACCTGAGAACTTCAAGAAAAGTGCCTTTGGAAGGTTGAATACTGGCGACCTGCCCAGTCCATACACAGCCCCATCTGCAACTTCTTCCACGGCTCAGATTTCAACCACCTCTGGATTCCCCTTCCCGATAGTAAGAGGCAACGACGAAGCTATCCAGGAAGATGATGAGGAGGAAGAAGACCAGACCCTAAGTTTTAACGCCAAGAATGATACTTCCCATCAGGTAGCTGATGATGTGACTACAGGTCTAGCCAAGGAAAGCGCACGTTCTCTTCGTGATTTGACTACAGAGAAACTATGGGAAGTTATGTATAACATGACGGGAGGCGGAAAAGTCGTATGGCCGGCACCCGAAGACGATCCAGATCGTATATTATTGAATGCCAAGTACGGTATCTTCCTTGACATGGCCAATACACAGCAAAGGTACCGTAATATAGTAGATTCTCTATAAAAAAAGTACCACCGTCTTCTCAGCGATTTTACCTACTTTTTTTTACCGTTTTTATAACCTACAGTATAAGGCTAACTCCAACTTGGGGACTTGTAAGAGCAGTATATTTAATTTTCAACATTATGGGATCGCATATACGCTGGAAGAAATTTGATTGTTAATCGGAAATTGATTGTTAATCAACGAGACGCAACATCCTATGTCTTAACGTCCGATTATGTCAGCCACGTAATCGCTCTTCTCCCGCTGCAATTTCCTTCTGAATATCGAAAGATGTACCTTGAATTTCTCTTTAACTGTTCAAAAGAGAAAGCTTGCATACAACCTCCTCACCACACACTCGTTTTCTATTCGCCCTTCAGAGGTAGTTGACGGACAACCAATACATGCATACATTCCTACAAACTGCAAATATCGTGATAAGAAAGAAGACTCTGGCGAGATATAAGATCCTGCAAAAACTAACCACTGTTTGTCAATGAGAGGCTGATGAAAGGAAGAGCTTCGAAGTGTGGATTCATGCTGTGTTCTCTGAGTTGTTTCTTCTTTACTTGAAAAAAGCATTAAGAATAGCAGGTAACTACCCAAAGATTCCTCAATTACGCTCCCGTGAATGCCTAAAGAAGAGGAGCAAATGCCTACTTGATCTGACTTTCAAACTTAGAACTATCTAGTGACGCATTGTTTAGCATATGGCAGTGTCCTCAGCATTTATAACTGCCAAACGCGCTCTCTATTTTCTTCTTCTGTACTTGCAGCTCTTCAGCAAACCTGTCACTTTGTTAACCCGTCATTAACCCCCCTTTTCTCCGTTGACCACTGCGGGGAAAAACCGCTTCGTCTTTATTTTTGTTTCGTTTCGGGACAATCCTTGCAATCCCACACGGTCGCAGCCAGTCAAAAAAAACTTCACGTACAAGCTTTCGCACACACATCTCAAGCCGTAGGCACGTAGTCTCAACAAGAAAACTAAATATAGCTGCCTGGTCGACCGCACCTCGCTCGCTTTGCAAGATGTGGCAAAATTGGCCGGCTTCTTCTGTGAAGAAGTTGACAGAGAACTCCTAAGTAAAGCGCTTTTGCACCAGCAGTCACTACGCACACAAGAAATACATTCAAGTAGATCCAGAACACCAAGTCGTGCAATCTCTCAAGTTCGTCTAATCCCCAAAATTAGAACTCCGTATTTCTTTCAGCTGTAGTGGTTGTCTTGCAACAGCTTGAAAGTAATTTTGAGCCCGCTGAGTCCATGTACGTTCGTTTCTGGCGGACACCTTCTAGTAGCTTCTTGAACATTCACATCAATCAATCAATAGATCGTTCAATGTTATTCTCAGAATATATCCCCAAAAAGGCATCACTGGTCCTGCATCTCAAAAACTCGGAACAGGAAGGTCGTTTCGAACTCCCGCATAAAAAAATATTGCGGAAGAAAGCTCTAGACCTGGGCCCAGGCCTCTGCTCGAAACTGTATTCCGTTAAGCATGCATGAGGCAGCAAATTGTGTGGATTTCAATTTTTTTCGTAATAAGAGACAGTTGCTTGTACGGCAATTGTTTAGTCGAAAATTTTTTTTATTTTTTGTAAATCATACTTGTGGTGCCATTGACTCGCACAGGCATTCCAAAAAGGAAACCGCAAGAAAAAGACGTACGTGTTTGACAGAGCGTAAATCACTCCCCTTCACAACCCGCAAGCTTTCCGATCGGTAGTATACTCGCAAGGTCTTGACGCAGGTCATCGGCCTAAATTTCAGTTTTTGAAAGGGATGCAATGAAAATTTGCATACAGCCAGTTCGCAGGAAAGCTCGTTTCCGAATTATGCATGACAACCGCACAAAAATTCGCCAGCAAGAAAACCCCCCAGCGCAGGAACCTCTGACGTGTTCATCTATATACTCTTCTGAATTTACAAGGAAACTCGTAGAGTTCCACTATTACATGAAAGTGGTAAAAAGCCCGTGAAAAAAATGAAGCGGTGTATTCGGTACTAGATGATCTAGGAAACAGCCCTATCTATCTGTATACTGCCATTCAGATGGATAGGGAGGGAATTGACGAGGGGTCAAAATTACAAAATGAGTACTTGTTTTAGATGAACGTGGAATGTATGCAGCTAGACTTGCCGGCGTTAGCTACCACAGATTGGCCAGGTAAATTGGTTGTGCGCTGTTCATTGATATTATATCAGCTACTACTGTACTACTGCAAATTAGACGGTTAGTAAGCTTGATACATCATGGACGTAAAAAATTTTCTCTAGGAGAGGAGAAGATGAGTATTTTACTTGTGCAGTTGCATTATATCTCTAACTTTCTGCGTTCAGCCTGTACTTTGATCTTGCAAGGGAAAGGGTTTGAAAATTGCGGTAGAAGACATGTAGGCTAAATCGGTGTATTTTCCTCGAAAAGGAAATTAGTCTATCTGCTTTCAATTTTATCGTCAACCTTCTCTACGGTGTTTTGTCTAGCTTCAGAAGGATTACAAAGGCGATGGCGGGCTGAGCTAATATGAAAGAGTTAGTATAGGACTCCTATGTGTGCATTTGATCTTTGTAACTGAAATATAGACCCCATTGAGTTCTTTCAGATTTCATTCATATATGCTCTAAGGGATAAATTCGTAGTACTTTCTACTTTTCAGGAACAAAAGGGTGGAGTAATTCGGATTATTTTTTTTTCTTTGGGAACTTTTCACTAACTTCTATTCAATACCGACTTATAGTAGCGCTTTCTATCTAAGTGCTCGGCAAGGATTATACTTATTTCAGTGTTTATCTGACAGGATCATTTTCAGGACGTTTTGGGTCATAGGCCTCTGGAACACCGAACATCTAAATCGATATTTTTAAGTTATTGAACCAGTGATACAAGAAAATAACTGCAAGTTTGGCAGCATAGTACAAATATCGTGATACCAAACGCTCATTTGGATGAAGGATTGCCCTACGAAACGGTCTTTCAGCTGACATTATGATTCAACAGTTTCATAAACAATTAGATGACGGTGAAATGGGAATCTTTCAGACATGTCAACAGGGAAATTCAGATAATAAAACTCTATTTGGCCAGTCGGAAGGGCATTCGGACTCAAAGAGTATTTCAGATGAATCGACAAAGCACTCCCGTTCGGAAGCGGGAAATGATGGTAGCATGGAGGAACAGGGGAATCACTCCCCAGTCATTTTACGTCCAAGACATCAAATCAGCGTACATCGTGCATGTCATGTTTGTGACCAAGTTTCTAATATTTTCAGCACTATTCTTCGCCAGATACGTAGTCTTGATAATGAAGGGGACTCTTTCCAGAACATGATGACTTATCTTGGAGAAATTGAACAAAATTTTCTAGGGCCATGTCATCTTGGGAGAGTAAAGCTAGTTTTTGAAAAGAGGTCTCTAGAAAATCTGAAAAATATGACATTACCATGCATTGTGCGCTTCTTCGCATGGTGTAACATTCGCCTACATGAATCTATCTTTCCGAAACAACTGGTCACCCCAATGAAGTGTTGTCAATTCCTTAAGGATGAGATAAAAATTTTCAACCATAGCTTACCCTTGATAGAAGAACTGCTAAGTTCATTGGAGCTCCTTCAGTGTGTTCAGAAGGAAATTTTCGAAGATGTCGATATTGTTAGTCAAGATTGGAGCTCTTGTTTTAAATTGGAAAAAGTTCAATGTGAAAATATCAAAGACCTGCTTCAAACATCAATACTTCCTACAGTGAAACCAGAAATTGATGATATTATATCAGTAGATTCGGGCTTTCCAGATAATCCAGAAGACCCATACCCACAGTGTAGCTCCCATGCTCAATATGGTATTATGCTACCCCATAGCTCTAGTCAAATAAGTCAAACAGCTAGCATGTCTATTGCCTTCATAAAATCGATGCAGACAAAGATTCAGGAACTAACAGCTGAGAATAAAAAACTGCGGGAACATAACACCTATTTGCATAAGATGTTAGGTTCTGTTGCAGAACCACACATCCAACCCAACCAAATTTCTTCAGGATCTCGATCTTTTGTTCCAGAAGACAATCCACCATATGAGAAAGATGAGTCTGAGCAAGCAAATATAGGGGGACAAAGAGGCAACAATCATCAGTCAGTTTCTCAGGATTCCATTCCTATTGATTCTACAATCAGCCATACTTCAGTTCAGGGAAATTTAGGAGTAAACATGCATCGCCCCGCATTGTCACAGGATAACATAAATGATAAAATTGTGCCCCAAAACATGTACTTTTTAGCAAATGGAAATCAGCCTACGTGGCATCTGCATAAACCTGAAATAGCAACTCACGTTCCTCAACAAGAATCTAACATTGATTTCGTAGAAATAAAACCTCATGACTGTTCCCGGTGGTCATCTACCGAAATAGAACGAGCTTCTGTAACTAATAGTCCCATTGATAATAATGAATTGGATTCTGAAGACATGAATACAGAACTAATGATAAGTTCGAGGGGTAAACGATTCCAATATCCCATGACCTCTGATGGGAAAAACTACATGACATACCCTGATGGAACATTGAAAATAACTATGGTAAATGAAATGGAATCTGTTTATTCCATTTACAACGAGTACCTTCAATCTTTACAACCTCAAATCCTTTCGTACACCAAAGACTTTGGACGGTCTCGTTTGGCTCACTTTAGGAAGAAAAGAACCTTTCAAAAGAGGAAAGCCTTTTTTCAATTGGTTCATAAGATTTCTACCGAGTTGAACACGAATGCGGAAGAAATCTTAGATTTCATCGATGCAATACGTGTGGAGGAAAACCGTTCAGTAGTTTGGGTTTGTAATAATTTGAAAAAACTGAAGGAAGAAATGGTTCGAAGACGTCCTGAATTGTCAAAATAACAAATTGAAAATTCTGCTCAATGACTAGCCTGGTCAGAATTCTTGAGAATTCAAGATTTTTTTGAAGAATGAATAAGTAACAACACGAAATATGACTCTATACTCACTTCCCATTGAGTAACATATTGTTGCATAGCCTTTTTCCAAAATCCTTCTCGGCATTAATAGTTAATCCGTCTTGAAGGGAAATGTTGGACCAGGTCATTTAGATGGTTGCTGTGAACTTTTCATTGGTTATTCTTTGAGCCTCTCATTTGAAAAAAAGAATCAAAAACGCTGCATTACCTGTGACGTTTATTTTTTTTTTCCTATTATGCATGGAATAACAAGCGTTTTTATTCGAATCAGACAATTTGACTTCGTAACACGCGTGCGCATCCATTGTCGTATTTATATACTACCACTAATAGTCGCACCCTTCTAATATAAAGCTTCTGTGAGCATTTGTATGTCTTGCCGAAACTGTACATTGCGGAGCTTTGAAGTAAAGACACATACTTACGAAGAGTGTGACAATTGCATGATTTTAGCAATTTCGTGGAATTCTGAGAAATAGCTTGGAATGAATTCTTTTCTGTCCGTCTCTGATCTAGTCTAAGGAACATGGCCGAACTACTCAGTAGAAAAGCATGCTGTACTTGAATGGGGAGATACAAATTAACGTTTCACCAGTCATTCGCTCTAATGTCAATATGCTGAGACCTTTCTGGGCTTAGAAAAGGTTTACATCAATTAATATCCCCACAAAATCAGTCTATAATTTCCTAAAATAACACCGACAATGGTAAATAATAACTCTAATCTATTAACACCTAATTATGTTGAGGGGTTACAATTTTCGTTACTTACTCTGGTCTACTACTGTTGATTAAGTACTGCCTTATCTGATAGAACTGGCAAAAGCAACGCCACAGTCGATCTTTTTTTCTTTCTGATTTCTTCCGTTCAGGCACTGAAATTTCTCGACTTCCAGCACCTGGGAAACGATACTCTAACGAAAGGTATATGACTTCTTACACCTCAAATGCGGCAAGTGCCTCCTGCTGATTATGCTGAACCACTGCTCCAGTCCGCATCTTCGGAGCATCTCCAGATTTTTTAAGTGCGGGGCCAGTGTAGGTCCACAGTGTTCTTTCTGAAGTTGCAGAAATGAGAGAGTTCAAAATCGCCAGGTCGGCAAGAAATTGTTATAGCAACCTTTTTTCATTGTGCGTTATCCCCTGAGTGAGAAAATCTTGACAAATTAAAGACAATGAAATTCACGCAGAGCAAAAAGCGTTCATTCCGTTTCTGCTAGCTAGATAACGGAAGAACAGCTGTAATTGACGAGTGTGACCGGCGCTGTTACTCTAAACTTAATCAAAAAAAGGGATGTTAGTTGGAACGAGATGCGGTGGTGTGACACCTACTGAATTCTCTGTCAATATCAAATTCGGAAGTCAGAACAAATAGCATGGCCAGAGATTGCTTCTTTTGTAGGGAAGTTTGTAGTGCACGTGACTTGGTTACCGTTTCTGGAAAGAGTTAAATTTTTACATGCCTCGAGAGAGCTAAAACTTGCAGCCTAGAAGATAGCGTACCAATTTTCATGTTAGAGTTTCAGTTTTGAGAGAGGACAAATTTCAACAAAATGTCAACATGAATCTAGGACCATTGTTGTCAAAATGATATTTCGCGAAATATTGACTTTACATACTCTAACCAGTGGGAACAAGGAATCGTCAGCTAACTCAGAAGATTTATACAACAGGACAAGAGGTAACTAGTGTCCAAGAGTTGATTTCATTTTCTGTTTCGATCTTTTTTTTTTTGAAGCCCTCTATTGATATTGTTCTAATCAAGTGCTTCCTCCTCCAGAAGTCATTCCGTTCATAAGAGAAGTGACAGTTCTTTCGTTTCAATTTTTGCATTTTAGATTTGGTTGCATCAACTTAGTTTAGTTTAATTATTTTGTGGTGTCAGCTCAGACGACTTGAGTTAATTTCTGGTTTTGTTTGTAAAAGATCTTGAAACGAAGCAGCGCTTTTATTTGGTCAAATTATTTGTTCCATTGAACACCGAGCAATCTGTATGATCTTTTCAACATTTTTTGGTCTACTGATCCTGCTCGCTGTAGGGAGTGCGAATGAACTTGAAAATTTAGAAGATCTATTGAACATATCGAGGTACGATTTACCCTCGTGGGGTTCTGATCCAGTTAGTTACTTTGGCAATTTTGATGAGATTAGTACAATATCATATACAGGAGAACAGAACTTCACTATTGAGTCCACGGAATCCTCTTTGATTTACTATAGCAATGATACATTAATCCAGCTCCTGGAAGCAGATACTGACATTTTAGTCGACAAGATCACGCCTTTTAAAGAAGACTGTTTCATTCTCACAGGTTCAGGATACTTAGGTGGCATCAATTTGGGTCAACAGTGTCTGTTTAATCTTAGTACCTTATCAGTTGCTCCTATTTTTGCTGAACCACTAGACAGCGTTAATGATGTCTTCGTTTTAAATAATAAAGTTTATTTCGGTGGAAATTTTACTCTCACTGTAGGTAATGAAAGTGTTACAGCAATCGTTGCATGGGATAGTGTAACAAACTCAACAGAAAAGTTGTCTTTCGGTGGATTCGCTGAGAATTCATATGTTAACTCAATCGTTGCACTGAATAACGATAACATTTTGTTTGCTGGCCATTTTTACCGTATTGCCTCTTCGACTGCAAATGCAACCAACTCTCTGAATTCAACTCAATCAAATTTGACAACCTCTGGGTCAGTTCTCCAATTCGCTCAGGCTGTGCCCTTAATGCTCGCTGATATAACCGGCGGCTCTGTTGAGAAATCATCACTTCTTTGTCCATCTAGTAGCGGAGAAGATGGATGGGTGGTAGATAACTCCATTCAGGGAACTTTAGATATCGATATGAGATATGAAATTTATCCGTCAAAAATAAGGATATACAATTCCTTAGATGATACCTCAGCGGTTTCACTGTTCAGAGTGCTAACAAGCCCATCTAACGGTATAATGAATTTAACTTATTTGGATCCTTCAGATGGTGAACTTCGGCAATGTGATGCATGGTGTCCATTGCTCTCGAAAGGTGATCTAAGCGCTCTTTATTCAAATGCCTCTTTCGGTTCAACGTCAGAACTTCTAGATGAGAACACTTATTTACAATGGACTGAATCTTTTCAGGAGTTCTCTTTCGTCAATGATGTTCCTGTAAGTTCTCTTCAATTTTATGCACTTGATTCGTATGGCTCCGATGTAGCCATCCAATCAATAGAAATTTTTGAAAGTGAGTTTATGGTTTATGCAAATAACACGTACAATGAGCCAAACTGCCAATCAGAAACAAAGTACTCCCAATCTGAACTTTCGGATAGCACATGGAACTCCTCCTCCTCAGAAACATATGTACTGACTGATGCAGGCTCAGAAAAACCATATGCCATTTTTTACCCAAATATTTCTTATCCTGGCAGATACACCATAAATTTATACACACCAGGATGTGCAAGTGATGACACATGTGCAGAAAGGGGTATAGTCAATGTTACTGTGTGTAATGGAGTCTCAGGTGAAGTTTTAATGACGGACCTCATTTATCAAACTAATGAGAACGAGAAATTGGATCCATTATATAGTGGATATCTGGACTCCACAGTTAAAATTTTTATGAATTGGTCAAGATCTTTAAATGACGAAGTGTCTATAATGGTCGCAGATAAGGTCGGTATAGTTACGGAGTCGATAGATACGTCAGAAATATTTGATGACGATGAAGAAGCATTAAACGGGCTCTTTTTGTATGACACGAGTAATTTGAACTCATCTTTGAACTCGGGCAACTCCTCCATTGATCGATATGCTGTATTTAGTTTTCCTAATGGATCGAGCTTGTATGCTGCATTTTACGATGAAGAACTACTAATAGGTGGCAACTTTAATGGAATAGCAAAAATAAATTTAACTTCTGATTTACAAATTGCATCTGACCAGAAGCTTGGAAGTGGAGGTGACACAACAGGTGTCTTCCTATACTCCAATGGCGTGCTGTTTACAGGAGATTATGAACTGAGCTCAGGTAGTGAGATGGAGGTATTAACTTTCGATGGAAGCTCTTTCAACAGTTTTGCAAATCTAGACTATAACGTCACTAATATCGTTAACTTCACTATAGGCGGCAACGAATTACTTTTTTTCGATAACGCTTACATTTTTAATGTCACTTCGAACACATTTATTTCAAATACGTCCACTCTTTCCGTCTCTGCATTGGCTGCAGGAATCAATAATAATCAAGATTCGTTGATGTTTGGCTACATTAAAATGAGCACATTAGGAGATTTAAGTGGAATAGTAACACTAGAAACAGATGGGAGACTATCAGCCCCTAGCATAACAGATATTCCATCAAACTCGAACTTATACCAAGCAACGTATATCAATGAGAGTTTGGTCGCTTACGCGTTTAATCAATCAACTAGTAATGGAACAAGATATGGCCTCATGCTGTCGAGTGCTAATTCAACATCTCGTGTATTAGAAGCTGAATGGACCTATCCTATAACAACTATTTTATACGAAAACACTAATGACCTCTTGGCTGTTGGATCTGGAGGAACCTCTTTTTTGAGTGGTTACGATGCACAACTCTTTCTGTTGAATATGACGGGGTATGAAGGTATCTATAGACACCAGTTTCAGACAAATGAATCTGTTAATTCAATGGTTTCTTTCAATTCCAATAGTACACTTCTCATAGGTGGCTCTTATCAAGTGGGTAGTTGTAGTGATCTATGTCTGTTTGATTATAATACGACCACATGGGAATCATACCTGAACAATTCAATTTACGGGGAAGTAAATCAATTATCCTTTGCTGAAAGTGGAGATATACTTTTGATCGGAGGAGCTCTTCAAACGAATAACGAATCAGCTATTCAATTGATATCTGTCAATTTGACTTCCCAACAAACATCGGTTTTAAAATCTGGTTCCGAAAGTTTGGTCGCATTTTCCACCGTAAAAAATTCTACTGATGCCATAATTGCTCTGACTGAATCAGAAATGTTCCATTACGAAAACAATTCTTGGAAAACAATCACACCATCACTTACAGAAAATTCCAAAATTTCAACGTTTATTGTCCTCTCTCAACATGAATCTCCTCTAAATGTTACCGACTTCATAATTCTAATTCAAGGGAATCTGAATTCGACAACTTTTGGCTACTTGAATTCTATGGTCTATGACGGCCAAACTGAAGAGTGGCAGCCTTACTTTTCAACAGCCACTAGCAATAATTCCACTGAAATTTCCGGAGCGTTTTTTTTTCAGAATATTGATAAATCATACTTGAGCTCTACTCAGACCTTACTAGCTTCTAATGGCTCGATATCGACTAACTCTAGTTCAAATTCGACTGGGACCACGACTGCACACCAAAAAAATGGTAGCTCTCACAAGATTGACAGAGGGTTCATTGTTCTTATCGGTCTGGCACTGGCGCTGGCAACTATTTCTGCATTCGGTTTGGTCGGCGCATTGATAGCATACTTTTTTGTAGATCATTCGGGTTATGAGGCTATTAAACCACGTATTGATCAAGGAGAAATGCTTGATACGGTCCCACCTGAAAAATTAATGAAATTCATCTGATTCTCAGTTTATAAAATTTATAATCATCTTTGTGTACTACTATAACAACCCTATGAAGGTAAAATGTGCCTACGTACCCTTCACTCCAGCTCCGACTTAAGCTTCGAATAAAGACTGATCGTTCTTGAGGATATTTTAATTCCTTTGTAAACTTGGTGGACTTGCTCGAGACACCATCTGGCTTGGTTGTTTTTATTCAACTCCTTCCATTTTTTTGCAGCGAGAAGTTGAAACAATGAAGATTTTCTGAACCTCGTCAGGCCCTCTGTTCGTGCTGCTAAACGTGAAATTTTGTATTTGTTTTTCCATTCTTCGTTGTCTGGACGACAATCGTCTGTTGGATATTTCCTATGAAGAATGTGTTCGTCATTAACTCGTGGGTCTATGCAGACTTCATAGGCATAAGAAATTCTCTCCCAAAGTAAAACTGTGCCATGGGGCCCCACTAATGTAGATTCTAAAATTTTGTTCAAATAACCTACGGCAAGTGGAGAGGAAACCCATGTGTCACTTAAGGAAAGCAAAAGGTCCGCACATGTTAAAATACAATGAGTTAATCGCAAAGGATTCAACTCGCTTTTCAGCTGATATTGGTCGATTGCCTTTGTGATTAAGGGCTCAATTTCTGTTTTTATGGTCTTAGCAGTGATAATGTTTTGGGCACCCATCAACAGCGATACTGCTCTTGACTCAAGACACGGTGCTAAATAATCTGGAAATGCCTCCCAGTCCTTGGATAATAGTTCGTAGATAGAGTATGATGCCTTAAAATCAGACAGCATGAATGACCAGTCAGCTAATTTCCTCAAAGAAAATTCCGAAGATGATGCATTAAACTTCACTATAGGTTCAGTCTCGTCTACAAGAGTAGTTTTTGTTCTATTAAGTTCATTTGGATTACTTTTGCTCATAAACCTTCTCAAAAACTTACTACTCTGAAAAATAGACCTTCGCGGTTGTAAAACACTTTCGTCCCAAAAAAGAATCTTTCGATGCATAAATGGTATCATCAGTTCTTGCACAATCCGCGATATTGTGTCGTACATTGTTGATACAAGTGGATTCGGAAGGGCGATCGAAACAGGATGAGACATAGAATAAATTTGATCATGAAGTGAAATACTTATAGGTGGGTGTAAAGTAGTCTCATTTTCATTATTGTGGCAGGTAAATAATGGTATTGGAATACTTTCTACGAACAATTGTTTCTTTAGGGCTTTCGACAAAGATTGTACTGATTCCCATTCTTCCCTGGAATCTTCATTATAACACAATAAAAAAACTGGTAATATATCATTAATGTTGAGGAAAGAAGGAAAATTTGTTATTGAGTTGTTTAAATTCTTGAAATGAATCAACATCTCCCGAGCAAACTCATAGCCCTGATTAAGAGTAACGTCCAAAGGAATCAATGATACCACAGGATGATGAAACGTGTGATATCGACTCAAGTTGATTGAAGATAATGCAACGAAAAACTTATGATACATTGAATGTTTCAAAAGTTGACTCGGTTCCTTGGAATCTTTCATAATATGTTCCAGCTTGTTGAAATATTCTGAGAGAAAGCCTTCTATATCTGATGACTTTAACATCTGTGACTCTGAATCAATAGAGATCAAATCTTCTAAAGACCTTGTAAATCGTACGCACTCTGAAGCTTGTCTTTGAAATAATGAACCGGATCTATGTCGGTTACCTGTGATATCTTCGTCTGTCGTTAAATTTGATATCTGATCTCGATCTTGAATATAGTCTCCAAAATAGCGAAATAGCATAGATAAAGAATCTATGTTGAATAATTCCATTAAATGTGCATCTAATTTTTGGTTGGTTTGGATGCAAATGCATGGAGATAGTGTGTTGTAGATAACCTTCTTTGATATTTCATGTGGAATTGGATGCTTCCAGTGATCTGGATATTGGGGGAGATTCATATACTTTTCGTAGGAAAGATTTTCTTCCATATCCACTGTATATTTGAGGTAAAGGTGAAATGGTAGAAGTGGCAGAGACTTCGTTAGCACCAACTTCTTTTTGTCTCATTAGCGAAAGTATGCTTTTTCTTAATTGAACTACAAAATGAATTTCCTATAGTGAACAGTGTTGAGAACATCAACACACCAACATTGCATGGAAGTAAATATACATATACCAAAAGTATTGTAGCGTGAATATCAACTGAAAGTTAAATATATTGAATCCGTCGAACACTGTGGTACTGTTCCAGCTGCTGAAACCTCATAGCAACGTATTATCACGTGCCAGGATCGGGTAACGTCATTCTGTCTTGGAAATTCGCGAGAAATTATTTCACAAGCGTTGAAAAGTAACGTTCAAATAACATAAACAATGATTAAATACCTGTTCTACAGCTCTTGATAGCATTACCAGTTTGAGAGGGAATCCCAATCACTCCGTTTCAATCAGGTGCATCTGAAGTTCTATTTACAGGTTTGGAATCTTTTTTTTGCAGGTACTGTTTACTGAGATTGGCGTCAGTGCGTTAACCTAAGCCCGAGAGAAGAGTTGATCAATATCAGCCATTTCCGTGAAATTATGACTTCTGAATTTGCTTTGAAGCTTTTTCTAAGCTTTTTTTCTTTTGCAGCCCTTGCGAATGCCTTTTATCTACCTGGTGTGGCACCAACTACATATCACGAAGGAGATGAGGTGCCTCTTTTAGTGAATCATTTAACGCCCTCAATGTACTTCAAACATCACGATGATGAAGGAGATGACACTGGGGGTTATGAAAGTTCATTATATTCATATGACTACTACTATGATAAATTCCATTTTTGTCGGCCGGATCACCTTGAAAAGCAACCAGAATCGCTTGGTTCGATCATTTTTGGGGACCGTATCTACAACTCTCCTTTCAAGTTAGAATTGTTGAAGGATGTGGAGTGTCAATCGTTGTGTAAATCTATTATTCCTAAGGACGATGCGAAGTTCATCAGGAGCATGATCATGAATGGATTTTTCCAAAATTGGATTGTCGATGGATTGCCTGCAGCCAGGAAAGTACATGACAGCGGGTCAAACACCGAGTTCTATGGCAATGGATTCGAGTTGGGTTTTGTTGAAGTACTCACAAAAGGTGATCCTGCCCTTTTGACATGGGCTAAAGAGGTGCAAGAAACGCACGGAGATAAAGCACTAGTACCTTTATTTGCTAACCATTTTGATATCCACATTGAATATCACGATAGAGGTAACGATGAGTACCGTATTGTTGGTGTGAATGTCACACCTGCCTCCATCAAACGAGAAAATGCGGAGTCATGCGCTTCTACGGGTGAAGCCTTGGTATTGAGTGAACTAGATGACAATGAAGTGTATTTCACATATTCGGTTAAATACATCGGTGTAACTACAGTTTGGGCGACAAGATGGGATAAGTACCTACATGTTTATGATTCAAACATACAATGGTTTTCACTTATTAATTTCTCTATTGTTGTTGTGCTTTTGTCATCCGTGATGATCCACTCCCTATTCAAAGCGTTGAAGAGTGATTTAGCGCGCTACAATGAATTGAACTTAGATAATGATTTCCAAGAAGAATCTGGGTGGAAACTTGTTCATGGTGATGTATTCCGCTCTCCAGAAAGAGCTATGCTCTTGTCTGTCTTGGTTGGATCGGGTTCGCAACTGGCACTCATGGCAGCATGCACAATCTTACTGGCGTCTTTAGGTTTCCTCTCACCTAGCTCTCGTGGTTCTTTACCTACGGTCATGTTCATGCTTTATGCGATATTTGGCTCCTTTGGATCGTATACCTCAATGGCAACTTACAAATTCTTTGGTGGTCAATCATGGAAAATTAACCTCGTCCTGACTCCAATTTTGGTCCCCGGTTCTGTGCTTTTGGTCACTATCGGCTTAAACTTTTTCTTAGTTATTGTTCATTCATCGGGCGCTATTCCATTAGGCACAATGTTCGCTATCGTTCTGATCTGGTTTGTTATTTCAATCCCAATCTCTGCAGTAGGATCACTAATTGCATGGAAGAAATGTAACTGGAATGAACATCCTACCAAAACAAATCAGGTAGCAAGACAAATTCCTTTCCAGCCATGGTATCTAAAGACTTTAGCTGCGGCCTTAATTGCCGGTATTTTTCCTTTCGGTTCTATTTCGGTAGAGTTGTATTTTATCTATTCCTCACTTTGGTTTAACAAGATATTCTATATGTTTGGGTTCCTACTTCTATCCTACCTATTTTTGGTATTGACTACATCTCTTATCACCGTTTTACTAACTTATTACTCTTTGTGCATGGAAAACTGGCAGTGGCAATGGAGAAGTTTTGTAATTGGTGGTTGCGGTTGTGCTTTTTACGTTTTTTGTCATTCGATTCTTTTTACGAAATTCAGATTAGGTGGTTTAACAACGATCGTTCTATATGTGGGTTACTCAGTTCTCATCAGTGGTTTGTGTTGTCTAATTACAGGCTCGATTGGCTTCTTGAGCAGCTTGTTATTTGTTAGGAAAATTTACTCTAGTGTTAAGATAGAATAAAAGTTAAAACTATATAAGTCCTTAAATTCGCAGATTAGAATTTATTGATTGAGCATTAATAGGTTAGAAAACTTATGTGCTAAATATCGGTTTGCTTTAGTGATAGTACCGCTGCTACAAGCATATTTCCCTCTAAATGGTAAACAGTAACATGTGGTTATAGAACATGGCGTAACATATATTATAAGTCAGTCATGAAAAAAGACCATGCCAAAAAGTTCATATTTTTCTAGACTAAAATAACTGCTTGAATGCTATCTGAAGTACTCAGTCTTTGTCCCTGAAGCCAGTGCGAACCCAGCAATTATTCTATAACAGTCAAAAGGAAAGGAAACAGATAATTCCATCAAGACAACATGTAATCTTTCTCTAAATTTTCATTCTGTTATAATATAGCTCGATTTTTACGCACCTTAGCGCTCAACCTATCTAAATGAGTCAATCGAAAGATAACTGACTCTAACCTCCTGTTAGTCTCTATTATACTGTTCTTACTTAAACTAATCCTTCCTTCTTGTAACTAACAAGTGACTAAATATAATTAAGATCATAATCTTGAACTTAGACAAAACACGTTTCTCGACGAGCTTTTATACGTTTTCCTGGAGACCCAGGTTTAACTTGGTTCTCAGGTCTTAACTTGGAATCTAATTAATATCTAGCTTGCTTGCCTGCTGGTTAATTAGATTCTTATTCAACTAATAATCATTCATTGATACTGTTGTCGATTCCTTAGTTCACTTGAAGTGCACGTGCCGTATCTAGAGCTCAAGGTCCAGTTAGGGTTATAACTCACATGTTATAATGTAACTCGGTGTATAGGTATCTTAGCTCGTGACCTATCTAAATAACTCAATC